>CM022710.1:18902180-18904680 GCA_012295165.1 Asparagus setaceus
GTCGACTTCATCGAAGAGGGCACATCAAAGGCGACGCCAACGCCAAGCTCGTCAACTTGCAAAGGCCTTGGAACAGGTTGATGGAATTCGCTACTATGCAAACTTGGAGTCCAGGAAGCGTCAGCCGCCTCCTTATCAAACTGCGGACAATCCCTCCAGGCCATCGACAGACGAATGGGTTCTCGTCAAGAGAACTCATTCGACCCTAAAGGAGCGTATTCAGAGGCGCCGTGCACGTGCCGTTCAAGCTCGCACT
Source organism: Asparagus setaceus (assembly GCA_012295165.1). NCBI lineage: Eukaryota > Viridiplantae > Streptophyta > Magnoliopsida > Asparagales > Asparagaceae > Asparagus > Asparagus setaceus. The sequence goes on from CM022710.1 coordinate 18,902,437, forward strand.
CTTGTAAGGAAGACACAAGACTTGAACAAGAGGGAAGTAGCCAAAAAACCACAAAAATCCCGTCAAGTTTGGGTGCCAAAGTCCAAGACGGTGCAAAGATTAGAGGGCAATATAGCCGAACCCTCCTTCCAACGCCGACGCAGTCCAAGCCACCTCGGCCCCGAGGTTGGGGGTCGCGTATGCACTCCCGTCAAACCGATCACTACCCAAAGGTGTCCTGTCGCATCCAAACAAACCAAGACACCTCAATGTACGTGTTCGTGCGCCGTGCATAAGAGAATTCCAGTCGCCTCTAGACTAGGGGTTTATGTCGAGGCCCAGGAGCCCGTTAAGACTCTAAGCCCGCAAAAAGGAGGTCTTAAACGAGCGACTCCTGATGTGACCTTGGATCATTCAAAGGCGACAACAAATAAGCTCGAGAATGTCAACAAGGTTGTTCATCCCCAAAGAAGACGTGTCCGTCAAAAGACAACGTTATACTTAGGGTACCGCACCAACAAGCGATGGATTGCTCCAATGAGCTGCGCCATCAGTCTGGGGGTGTGAAGAAATCCCAAAGGGAGAGTATGCAAGAAACCAGCTCTACCTCTCCATACGGGAAACCTATTAGGGCAATATCGTCAAAATGTAGCTGCCCCAGGACCGTTTCACAAAAGGTCTCGATGTTCGAGAAACTTCTTCTGAGCGTGGCAAGCCAAAACACTTCCACCAGAGAAAATCCTCCCTCCAGGATGATGAATTCCTTGAAGTCACCATCAACATGGTTGGCAAAGAAAAGTCGGCAATTGCTTCAAAAGTCTCTAATCCCGACTTTTCTCCTGGAAGAAAAATTGATTCAGGGATAGCTCAACGGATGTCTTAGCTCCAACTAGAAGCCTTCGGACATAGGGATTACCCGGAGATCTATGAAGGACTATCCTCGAGTGATGAACTTTCGGATACTTGCTCTGCAATCGCTTCTGACGATACAATGTCTAGCACGGGATAAGCTCGGGAGGCGGACCAGGTGACCCAAATAATTCAGGACGCTCTAGCCAGGCAGAAAGAGAACTTCAAGTTCGAAATGGAGATGGCCATGCAGCAGATAAGAGAGATGCATGACCAGCAAATCCAAGCACTGACGAATCGTCAGGGTGAGTCAAGTCGTCGTCATAACGCCGATCGAGAGGATAGCGATTCAGATGGGGGCGAAGACCACAATGCAAATAACAAAACTCGGGGGCCGAGAGCCCGATGTGCTGCTGTAAACATTGGCGAGAATAAAAGATAAAGATCTCGAGAGCAAAATAAACATTCTGATTTCCGCTCAAGAGGTAAAGAAGACTGGGATGCCGCGTCCGTACCCAAGAGAGTGGGAGTCGATCCCATATCCGTCGAAGTTTAATTTGATCAACTTCATACCGTTTGACGGAAAGGGGTCCCCCACTCAGCATTTGGTCTATTTCAAATCCCACTTAGGCGTTATTTCTGGTAACGAGCTCTTGATGGTTCGGTCATTCGTTGGCACTCTTCGAGGAGCTGCCTTCGATTGGTACCGCCGTCTCAAGCCAGGGAGCATCAATAGTTGGGATGACATAGAAAGCTCGTTCCTCAATAATTTCTTCGACGACGACACTGAAGTATCGATCGGAACCCTGTTGGATGAGAAGTAGAAGGATGGGGAGTCTGTTGACAGCTTTGTTAAACGCTTCCGCAACAAGGCTATGAACTGCAGGGATCCTGTCACAGAGGAATTCATTATGTGGACGTGCCACAATAATCTTTCCATTAATATCTTGAAAGTCCTGGGGGTTGCACCGCCCAAGATCTGGAAAGAGCTGAAAGAGTGCGGGGAGCAAGCTGAACGCTTTCTCAAAAGAAAAAAGACCGAAAGAGGCCAACCGATGGCTAAAGCGCCGCGAATCGCCGATGACATTCATCAACAGCAACCTTGGGGGCAACAAAGGACTCCTAAGTTGAGATTCCAGGAGGAGTATTCTTTCGATGATGATGAAGTTCCAGCCATCTTCAAATATCTCCTTGCTAACAACAAAATCAAGCTGTCACCTATCATGAATCAGGAGGAAGCTAGCAATACCGGATCCAAAGTACCGTATGCACTACAGAGGGTCCATCACCCCACCAAGACTTGTATTACTCTGAAGAATTGGATTCAAGCCTTGGTTGATACCGGCGTCATAACGCCAAAATAGACCAAATGAGAATGGCAAACACTCCGACAGGTATATGAGTATAAACTGCTCC
>CM022710.1:18909680-19129680 GCA_012295165.1 Asparagus setaceus
CTTTCATTAAGTTATTAATCGCTCAATCCTTTTCCTTCCCCAATCTCTCTCTCTCCCCTCGATACATCCTGTCGGCTATCATCTTTTCGATTTTCTAGGGTTAGGGTTAGGGTTTTAGCTTCAGTTCCCTTTCCCTGGAGTTAGGGTTTTTCTTCGATCTGATCGATCTCAGCAGCAATGGGGAAGCCGAGGAGGAGGAGCAAAGGAAAGAACGCCGCGGCCGCGGCGGCGACCAACGGATCTCCGGCGGCTGCGGAGACGAATCCGGTCCCGAGCTCCTCTAATCTGACGCCCTCGAGAAAAATCAAGAAGGAGAAGAAGAAGATTAACAACAAAAAAGAGGGCGGGAGCGGGGCGGCGGTGGCGGTGGCGAAGTCCGCCGCCGATGCTCCGTCGAGCAACAGTAATAGTGAACGGAAGAAGGCGGAAAAGAGCTCGGGGTTTATATTTATGTGTAATTCGAAGACGAAACCGGAGTGCTATAGGAATAGGGTCTTCGGGTTGCCCAAGGGGAAGGCCGAGGTCGTGGAGAAGATCAAGCCGGGGACGAGACTGTTTCTTTATGATTTTGATCTCAAGCTCATGTATGGGGTTTATCGAGCTTCGTCTCAGGGCGGGATGAATTTGGTTCGGGATGCATTTCGAGGGGCTTTCCCTGCTCAGGTATTGATATTACCTTTGATAGGGTTTTGGATTGGTTTCCTATGAATTATGCTTTGGATGTGATAGTTGTTGTTATTACTTCAGAAAGGATAATCCCTAAATCACACTATATGGCACGCTAAACAAAATGAAATAGATAAATGCTAATCTTTATCAAGTAATTTCCATAATTGACTAGACTTGGTAGACCAGAGAAATAGTAGTTTAAGTAAATTTCATGCTTTGCTCTGCCACATTAGTTTTTGTGATAATTTGATGAAAGAAATGGATCTAGAGACTGAAGATGAGGTTTTCCATGTAGTGAAAAAGTTAAAACCTCCAATTCTGTATAAGTAGCAAGATTATCTCTGTTAATGAGCCTGAAGCAACAGATCCAGTTAAATAAGATTCTTTAAGCTTCTTGTTTCTGTTGGGGTTTTTTCAGTATATACCCCTCAAATTATAGATATTTTTTATTTTATCCTTCAAATAGTTGTAATAGCTAATTGGCCCCTCAAATCATAATCATCTATCAATCTTACCCCCGTCTTAAGTTGGGATAAGTTCTAACAATCTCTAGATATAGTTATCTTTTTACCCTTTATGAGATGGGAAAGGAGAATCTCTTTTACTCATTATGTCAACCAATCTCCTTTACCGTTCCTTAACGTTCCTTCCCTCCCCCTCCCTCTGAGACATTACAATTGCAATATGAAGCTGAGAAATCTTCTCTGAAGAATTTGTTTCTACAATCAACACATTTTCCTCATCCCCAACAGTCCTCTTCCAAAACCAATGCTGCCTACAATTTTGAAGCTGAATGCATGGCAAGCAGAATCCTGCACCATAAAGTCATAAAGGCTGCCAAGAATCCTTGATACTTCTTTGGTTTGAACTCCTTGTGGCACTTCCCCCGTGCTCCTTGAACTTGAAGTTGAAGAAGCGAGCCTTGAGTACCTACTCAATGTCGACGGGTTGATGGTGATGATGTTGTGACAGCAGCAGTAGTACACACATCAGACAAGGAAGGTTCTGCCAAAGGGGATGACTATGTTGGTGGTTTGAATTGTAGATGTCAAGAGACGTGGAAGAAGATGGTGGAAATGATGCCAAGCACTGGTCGTGAGTGATCAGCCCATTCACCTAGAGAATAAGGAGCGATGGTAGTAGAGGCTTTTTCTTGTTTTGAATGTAGGATATAAAGGAAAACGCTCAGGTCAATTTTGGACATGGTAAGAAGGGCAACAGGCTCGGGGCGATTTTGGACACAATGAGAAGGGTAAATTTCATGGTGGGGGCTGTGGCGGTGAAATAATGTGCGCCTATGGGATTCAAGGCAAGCGATCAGTGTGGAGCTAGAATGAGAATATATCTACATGAGAAGAAAACAAAGATGGGAGGAGATACAAAAACTCATAATTAGTATTCTAATATTATGATTAATTTTTTAAATTTAATTAATTTAACTAAAGGGCAGACTAGTCATTTCCTAGATAAACTAATCATTTTAATAGAATATTCCGTTTTATTCCATTATAGTTAATATGAGGGGTAAAAGTGAGGTATGACTACAATTTGAGGGTAATTTAGAGAATATAATGATTAGGGGGAAAATAAAAAAATATTTATAATTTGAGGGGCATATATCTGAAAGCCCTTCTTCATTTAGAATAATATTTAGGGTACTAGTTTTGTTGGGAAGTATTGAACGTTGACTGCATGTATGTGGCATTACTTGATGGGCTTTTAACTTTAACTGGTTATAGGGTATAGTGATGTTCTCCGTACTAAATGTCTGTCATGTCCATTCTCATGTATGAGTCCACTTCAATTTACTTACAAGGGCGCACTTAGCCACTTAGGTAAAGTTGGACATTTTACTTGCATATTTCATTATATTCTACTTTATATGCTCTTAAACTAATGTGAAGCACTGTACATATATGATATACCATTAGTTACTGTGCTCAAATATCATATGTTTGCTGGCCTATGTCATATATGTTTTTGGTATGTGGATGTGTTTGCTTGTACATAACTAGTACATGTTTGTGCCACCTATCCAAGTGGCCTTGGCAAGCTGGGGATGCTTTTATTAATTGTTTAAATTTACTCTTTAAATTTATACTTCTAAAGTGCTAAGTATTAACATGTTAATCAATTTAGATGAGAATTGATGACATAAGACATGCATCACAGTCCACCTTTGAAGACTGTGTCTTGCCCTATTATCGGCCTTTTATCTTACCGTCATTCTTTGTTTGTAGCTCAGTAGCTTTACTCTTTCACAGATTTAGGAGAAATTAAATGCATAATCCATTACTTGAACAAGGATATTATGTTTTGTACATCATAGTCCACCTTTGAAAATTGTGCCTTGCTGCCCTATTATTAGCTTTTTTGTTTGATCGCCGTTCTTTGTCTGTAGTCTAATAGCTCTACTCTTCACAGATTAGGAGAACATTAGATGGATATTATATTTTGTACTAATGCTTGCTTGAAGTATGTTGGTCCATGGCAGTTTTAAATCTCTTTACCTGTTAGTTTTCTGAATTGCCATACTCGAGTTGTAGCGTACAGTATATGAAGTAATGCACAAACTTTCACCCCTCCGATTAGACATCAAACCTATATGGTACATGACTTGCTGTTCATATGCTCATAAATATCTTCTTGATGAGATAATTTCATGCAGATATGGTTAGGCTGATAAAGAAAGCCTTGTTTCTTTTTCTAAGTTGTATGCACTTTGCGGATTTTCCTTTTCGTTTTCAGTGTTTGAAATTGTTTATCTCAAGCTTAGCAGTCCTTACCTGTGTGCCAATATGTATCTTCCAGGTGAAATTTAAGATAGATAAAGATTGCCTACCTCTGCCTGAGAGTATTTTCAAACAGGCTATATTGGAAAATTATGACTCAAAGAACAAATTTCAACCAAATCTCAGTTCCAAACAGGTAAGGTTTGATACTAACTTTTTAATGTTATACCAGGGATTGAAGAAAAATTCTTTGTAAGTTCAATCTACTGCTTTTAATTTTAAAAAGTGCAAAATGTACTATATTGTCTTCAATTCTATCATGAACTTATTTGAAAAGTCTTGATAATTTCATTGATTTTAATATACTAGGGAAGCACAGAATTTTGTAAGAAATTTTCTTTATAAATTGAAGTTGCAATTTTTTTAAAGAAATGAAAACGCACTGCATTGTCTTTAATTTCATCATGACCTTATTTGAAAAGTCTCAATTTTATCATTTTTCTAAGATTAATTTGGAGAAACTTCTTTCCAGCTAAGGAATTTGGTTAAGCTTCAGTTAGCCTCTGCTTATCCTTCTATCTTTAGGATGTTCCGAATGCTTATATATTTGACTGTAGTTTCACAAATGTGATAAAATGATTTTTTTGGTTTTTTTCCAGGTCCATAAGTTGCTAGGATTATTTCAGCCTATTACTGGAGCACCTCAGCCTGCACCTCAATTTGTGGAGAACAAACATGCTCCTCCCCCTACTCATTTGCCTCCTACAGACCCATATAGACAGGCACATATTCCACCTGCTTATTTACGTCCACCTGAGGATTTGTACAGACCATCTGCACATCAGGCTCCATCTCAATTGCTTCCACCCGAGGACCCATATAGGCAATATGCTCATCAGGCCCCATCTCATTTGCCTCCACCTGAAGATCCATATAGAATATCTCTGCATCAGGCTTCCTCTCATTTGCCTCCATATCATGCTTCCTCTCATTTGGCGCCTGCTCATTTGCCACCTTCTGAGGACCCATATCTTGGCCGTGTTTCTGCAGCAGATTCCCATTTCATTACTGCACATGCCCCCCCAACTTCAAGTAGTGTTTACTATCCAGCAACGCATTATACCCTTGCCCCCCAGTCTGTGGCCCAACCTACTGATGCATATTATCCTCCTGGTGCTATTTACCGTCCACCACTGGAAACTGCAAATGCATACTACCTTGAGAACCCAATTCCAGCTGACCAGTAAGTAACTTGTTACAATTGTGTAGACATCTTTTCCTATGTAGTTACTTCTTTTTGAACAAGTGATTTTATGCTCGCTCATTTAATTCAACGTTGCTGGTAGAGTAGTAGATCAAACATCAAAGGTCCCGATATAAGGTTTTCATTTTCAAAATAAATATACAAGAACATTGCATTTGAGTTATTCTAGGTTTGTGGCATCAAGTTTGTTAAAAGTTTCATTGTTACAAATCAGGTTTACTTGGATCCCTTAAATTCCTCTTGCAATATTTACTTTTCTTCTTGTGAACTCAATTCACTGGTAGTTTCTTGAGACATATTGTTAAGAAGATTTTTATTTCGTGTCCATTTTCTGTTATCTACTGAAATTTGCACTTATCAATTATTCCTTAATCTTATCAGACGTTCTTTAGCTATCACTTAGCCTATCTTTATACAAAAGATACATCAACTCACTGGATGAATTGAATTAACGATAACTACTTAGGATGCACGTTGATATTGCTGCACAATAAGGTTCACTAACACAAAATACACATGAGATACTAAGATTTCACAGGATGGTTGAGCACAATGATGAATGTATTATATGTCTCACAACCGGGGCTGCAAAAAAATATCTGTATGCGTTATAATACGGATATGGTTACTAAATATCTATATCCGATAGGATATGTCTACGGACACGGATATGTTGTGAAAGATCCGTATATGTTTCCAACATTATTCGAATATGTGTTGGTCATACAATTGTAATTATTTTAATCTTAGATTAATTGCTTTGAGGTTAATTTTGATGATCAAGAGATCTAATCTTAGCTTTTCAGATGTAGCAAACATATTAATGAACTCATTTGTCTCATATGAAATACCTTTTTTTTTTCAATATTATCTAGTTTTCTCATATCCGTTTTGTATCCGCATGTATATCTGCATATATATCCATATCCGTATCTAATTTTAGCATATATGGATTTGAGGTTTCCTTACCAAGGCGTATCCGTATTTGTATCTGTATCCATGATTGGTAAACAGATACACATACAGTAAGTATCATATCCGAGCCGTGCCTGAACCGTTTGCGCCCCTACTCACAACTATCATGAAGTTACATAGGAAACATCAATACCGTGTCTGTTAAGAGTCATTTGCAACTTGTAGACCAAACCCTAACATCCATTAACTCTTATACTGTAACTATTAATGCACATGGATTTCCTAATGGTCTCCTGTTTCTGATAGTAGTCTAGTTTTACTTGTTTAAAAATTAAAGACCGCAAGCCAAACATATAATAGAATCAGAATTTCACTATGACTCATTTGTAATATTTGTTTTTCACATGGATTATAAATCTTATTAAATCAATGTGATGCGTTTCTTTTAACAATATCTTATTTACAGCTGAAGTTTCCATAACTTGTTCAAGGTTCTTGAAAGATCTTGACCCATCAAAATAGCCAACGTTTGATTTCTTTTTCTTGTTACGTAAAAGAAAAGGCATTTATTTTGTAAAGCTTTCCATTTGTCATAATCACAAACTAATAGATCTAAGGAGCATCATTTGAGTGTGGAATTAGCTATTTCGTAATCAAAATTCAGTGATCAAAGGGTGCAACTGAAATGATCTCCCGTCAAACAGAAGAAACTTTTAGAAATAAAGGATATCTACAAGCATCTCCTGATTTAGTTAGTTCTACCCTAGAATCAAATGAAGGATTAAGACTCTGGGTGTCAAAACAAGACTTCTGTTCATTCATTAACATGATCTATTTTCCTTACAAAATATGAAAATGTTGCTCAAGAAACAGGACCTTGTTTCTACTTGAACATTCTACATGAAAATTTGATGTGGAGCTAGCATACAATCACCTCCCTTTATGTTTTGCATGTTGTAGCTTGATCCATCCAACCCCATGTTTTGACTAGACCAGATAAACTGTCTATAACAACTGTTAGTAATGAAATCTTAATGAATTAGTCATTGCCAATGTCTAGGGCTAATATGAGCGAAAATTAAGAAGATCTTTATGTTTGATGCATGCCTTTTGAAAGATGTCTTAATCATCTTTGGCAAATTTATTTGAGAAATTAAATTATGGATAATTAATGATTAATGAATACCATTTCCTTCCATTTTGTCACTTACTTTTCATATCCAATGTAGAGTTATAAACTATCAAACATTATCATTTATTTCATAGATCAAATTCTGTTGATCTGAAATGTTTCCAATTGCTTTTTGCAAATATTTTGCATTTTACTAATTTGTCTGTATCTTTTTCATCAGTCTTGGCTATAGAGCGCCCCCTGAGACCGCTGGGTATTATGTGCCAGGGCACAGTACGTATGTTCAGCCAAGTCAGCCATTGGCAACTGGTCCTGTTTCATCTCTCTATTCGTTTGCTGGTGCTGCCCCAGCACAACGCTGATGTGCCTTTATGCATTCTAATTCCTTCGAACTTAAGTTTGTACTCTGCTGTTTCTCAGTCTAGAACATGAAACCAACTTTGTCTTTCTTATATTTTTAGTTTATTGGACAAAGTACAGTGCATCATGTAGCGATAAAATCATCTTGTGCTCTTGTTGCAGGCTTCTAACTTATAAAATTCTGCATGTATTTGCACATCATCATCAAATTCTTTCATCTTTCAACTGTAACAAGCAAATCCAAAGGATACGGTATCTATGGGGGAATCCTTGCCATCAGATGCATTATTTCCATTTAAGAACATAGAATGGAGCTATTTACTTATTGACAACGTGGTCCAAATTGTAAAGTAAATTCCCAGTCTTTTATGTTCAAAATACAGTGCATCATGTAGCGATAAAGTCGTTGGAAGTTCTGCATGTAGTCGTGCACTACCACCGAGTTCTGTGTCTATAACAGTAACTGAGCAGCTGGATTGGATGTTTATTTTCCAGGGTTTCCCTTGAGAAAGCCATTAGTTGCAGCGGTTCAGTCCTAAAACTCCTATTGAGGCATTTTCTATTTAATTTAAGCACACCCCACCCACACCAAACAAACAAACAAAAAAAAAAAAAAAGAAGCAAAACAAAACAAAAAACAAACCTTCATTTCATCTAGCTATGTAACAGTTATATTTTGTTGGATTTGAGTTTTATACTATAGTATTTTTATGCTTTACTAAACGTTTTGCTGAAATATCTACGGGGAGTGCAGCACATCACTCCTTTTAACTATGTGAAGTACTTGTGGTCCATGGATACTTTTGCCAATACTTATTATGATGCTTGTTTGGCATGTGAGAAAATTCTCTCAAATGCATACATAACTGAGCAAGATAAATTAATATATACAATAGCAATTTATTCATGTGAAGCTGGTCCGATCTTTTTCATTATTATGTATTCCGATCTTTTTTTAATTTTCGATCCTCTTCGTCATTTGAGATCTTAGTCAACCTAGTTTCTATACCAGATCCAACTCATTCACATAATAAATAAATAAATAAAGCAAATTTACTCTGAGATCTCTCTTATTATGTTCGGTAAGGATTGAAAATGGGTCAACTCTAGCTCATCACTTACTTAATACAAGCTCTTGTATAGTGTACATGCAAATCAGATACAATCTCTAGATATGCTTGAGATCTTATATTTAATATTTCTATTCTTTAAACCGACATGATACTTCACGTTGTACCAAAAGCTGTACCTAAATTATGCAAATTAAATTTATTTATATTTAGTCTAACATTTATTAGATACATATTCTTCTCTAGACTAGATTTTTTTTTCTTTTTTTTGTCGCATGAAAGGTTAGCATACTTTAGCACAGATGTGAAATGTGTACGAACCCTTCCCGACTTCTTTAAACAATCAAAGCATGAAAGCAACTGCTTACAACAGCACAAAAGACACATTTCCACAACAAAAGTCTGGAGAACTGACTCTACTCATAGACCAAGCAAACTCAACTTCCTCAGGGACTCCTATATAAGCCTTCACAAATATCATTAACTAGCACCACAAAACACTAAATCACTAATCACTCAAATGCTTTTTGTTAAAAATGATGACATCATCTTGTACTCAGCAGGGAAGACGAAGAGTCACAGAGCTGATTATATACTCAACAATGTTGGAAAAAAAGTGGCGAAAAGCGCCGCTAAAATGATTTTTAAAGCGGCTAAAATGATTTTTAAAGCGGAAGTGGTCCCTAGCTGCTGTGATTTCACCGTTTTCACTAGTATTAAGTGCCCTAAGACGCATAAGAGTGCTGAAGAGTGCTTTTAAAAACATATTCCAACACTTTTAAAAAACGAATAACATGCTTTTAAGCAGCCCTTTTGTATCCAACCCGAACCTGACCCGCTTTGAAATTTTAACTCTTTTCTTCCTTTGCGTCGCAATCCTTTCATGTCTTCCAAACCTAAAAGTAATCCTAGACCCCAAATTCTCATCCTCCATTCTCGTCCACCTCGTGCATTTCGACAATTTCCCTTTTCTAGCTAAGCCTCCTCTTCTTCACCTCATCCACCTCCTCTCCTCCGTCTCGCCACAAATTCAATTGAAGCTCTCTCGTCGCTACAACCTCCTCAACAAAAATTTTCCCTTGCAAAACTATCTCCATGCGAACTGAAAAAATAAAGAGACCTAGAACCATAAAACCATCTCCACCTCTAACAAATTCTCATATATTTTGAATGTCGCTCCGTGATTAAAATCTTAATAGGATTTGTATCGTTATTTTTCTTGGTGTTTTTTTCCATTTTAAATCGCTTAAGCCCCAACAAACCAAAGCAGTGCCTCACCGTCTTGCTCCATATTTTTGCTTTTCACAACCTTGATATCCAAGCTTTGAAAGATTGATTTTTTGAGGTTGAGGAGAGTCTTCATCTTTTTTATCCTGTGCTTGCACATGACACACTAGACTTGTTACTTTCAGAGTTAAAATAAAAAATCTCAAGGGGTTTAATGGAGTAAAAGAAGTTTGCGGGGTAATATGCAAAACCTCTCAAAGGAGGGGTTTTTCAGAATTAAAATAGTTAGGACGTTATCTACCCACAATTTAGTTGGGACGGAGCCAAAAATTTTATCATTGGTGGGTTGGTGGGGTGGGGGTGGGGGGGGGGTGGGGGCGAAGAATTCAATATATGTAGTTGTTTCTTGTTTGATATTTTGATAGTGGTCCCTTTAATACATAAAATTAGTCTTTCGACTAATAGAAATTGTTATTAGGCTCTCCAATTGTCATAAGTTGTTTCAAAATCTAATTTCTACTTCTACTCTTGATTGAAGGGACTAATTTTAAAATAACTTAAGAATTAGAGAACCTAATAGCGATTTATTTCATAAAACCCCTTCTTATTTATTTCATAAAAGGTTTTCTCGACATTAGTCACTTAAATATTTAACATTCGAATATGTCCCTGAAATCATTGAAATTGGTATTAGGTCCTTCAATTCTCATGGTTTACTTGAAATAACTCATACAAATTGGGGGAACCGATAGCAATTACAATGATTTGTGGGATAAATTTTTAAAGTATAAATTGCACTAAAGTACCTTATACTTCACTAATTTAGCACTTAGACACCCTCAGCTGGTTTTTGGAGCATTTATAGATCCCGAGTTGTTTAAAATTAGCACTTCAGTACATTCTTTATGCAAACGTGAAAATTTTCGTCCGAAAGTTCTCCTATAACATTTATATACTAATTTTATAACTTTCTCACTATTAAATTTGATAAATTTAATGCTATATCTATCAAAAATTTATTTTTAAAATAGAATCGTAATATGTTTTGAGTAGGATTAATAGTAAATTTAACAAATATTTATGACTAAAACCTCTACAATTAATATGTTAATGTTATACAGGAACTTTCGTGTGGAAATTTTTACATTTACATAATAGAGGGTGTAAGCATTAAAAAATGCTAAGAGACAAAGAGGGCGTTAAGCCACAGCGTGGCTTCGACATTCATATGAGATTCGCCCACATAGTGAATCTCGATGTTCAACCGAGGTTCACCTACAGCAGTGAATCTCGATATTCAACCGAGGTTCACCTACGTGATGAATCTCTACATTCAACCGAGGCTCGATATTCAGCAGAGGTTCACCTACGTGATGAATCTCGATATTCAATCGAGACTCGATATTCAACCGAGGTTCACCTACAGCAGTGAATCTCGACATTCAACTGAGGTTCACCTACAACAGTGAATCCCGGTATGCAACTGAGGTTCACCTACGGTGAATCTCAATATTCAACCGAGGTTCACCTACGGCGATGGCTTCGACCATCATCGAGGTTAGCCCATGCGTGGCTTCGGCTCGTGATACTTAACCAAAAACACCCACGTCGACCACGTTCCCACGACTTTAACCCATCAATAGCTGATAATGAGGAGCCACATTCTCACGATGGGGGTGGTCAGTTACACGCCTAAAACCTTATAAATAGCCCTGAGTAGCTATGAAGGGGGAGGCACACACAGAGAGAGACTTAGAAGCAGAAGCTAAGATCATTCAGCAATCTCAACATCATCAGCAACCTTGTTCTGATCGTCAACGGGAAGCAATCTCGACGTGAGCATCGAGGGAAGCATCCTTTCGCTACCAAGAACCCACATAACAAAAGAGAAGTCAAATCAACCTTCTCTTCCTCTGTAACCGAGAGAGTGTGATTGTAATCTTTCTTCAAAGTCAATCAAACAAAACTTTTTCGACCCTACAGAAGATGGCGACCACAGTGGGAGCAGCCGTTCTTTCCGATGAACTGGTGGTAGCGCAATCAGACAAGATTGCAATTGGAACCGAGGTTCAAACCTTGGTCATTGAGTTCGATCAAAGTAAGTATGAGGAGTTCCTCTCCTCTGGGGCATCGAGCCCTGTGAAGACACGCAAGTGTCGTCGAGTCTCGTATGAGACTTCAACCCCTGTGGCTTCTGCTGAATCCTCTCGAGCAAACCTCGAGAGCCAGTCTCCGTCTCTCAAAGACGAGGCTCTAAAAGTTAGCCAACAGGCTAAGAAGTGGGTTGTTAAGCAGCCTAAACCAACTCCAGAGGCCACTAGTCAAGTTTTGGCTTCTTCCAGCGAGCCTCGCTCTGCCTGTATGAAGGCAGGTCCTTCTAACGGTCCACTCTCAAGACGTGCCAAGCAGCGTCGGCGACAGAACCAAGCTCGCCGAAAGGCTCTAGCTTCGGTCTCGTTCGATGGATTCCACTATCGTCCAAAGGCCGTCAAACAAGCCGAGGGTCGTACTGATGAGGAACATAATGAACCTCATCTTCGTACCCCAAGTAACGAACCTCGCCTTCAACTAGGGGTTCATTTGAGGCAAGATCGTCCCCACCACAAACTTCATTTTCAACACGAGGTCCTCTTGAAACAGGGTGAACCTCGTCCAAACAATGAGCCTCGCCGCCAAAATCGAACAAGAAGACGACCTCGCTAAGCTCGCCAACCTCTATCTGGAGGGTCTCGCTTGTGCGAAGCTCAATTTTCAGAATCAACCGGGGATACCCCCACGTCTGATCTCCGTGATTATTTAACACGAAAGCGTGAGATGGATCAAATGCAATCACTGGCTAGCATTTGTGGCTTCGTCTGCGATGTTTGCTCAATGCCCTTCGATACATAAGCCGACAGTTTTCGAACGACTATCTGAACCATTAACTAGACGAAAGTGGCTTCGTCACCAGAGACAAACGCCATGCAATGCTCGTTCCCCCGGAGTGACTATCAATATGGTTGGGAAAAGCAGAAGCAAAACTCCAACAGATAGTCCTGAATCATCTGACCCTGAATATTCCCCAGGGTTACGAGGGGCGCTAACCGATAGTCAAGGCATTTACCGGCACACCCGTATTCGCATCGGAGCAACAATTCCATTTGACTACCGACAAATGAGTGGCGGTGCCCATGAAGAGGTCAAGAACTCCGGCATAGCCACATCTCAACCTTCAAACACCGATCTAAGTGATCAAGCCAGCGTCCTCATGGCTGATAAAGAGGAAGAGATGGCAAAGAAGATCGAAGAGCAACAAGCTCTTATTTTTGCACAACAAGAGTCTATCAGACGCTTAGAAGTAATGATGGAGAAGCTCGTCGGCAAGAAGAAAGTAGACGAGGGAGGTTCCAAATCAAAGCATGAAGGTTATGAAGAAGATCGGGATGTCCACTCTGGGTCATCTGAAGTAGAGTCGAACCCACGCACAAAAGAGCGAGATCATAAGTTACATGATTTCCAAAAGCAGCTTGATGCCCTCAAGCTCCAAGGCGTTTTAAAATTTGGGGTGACAGACCATATCTGCTGGTGGGATGATGTCCCATATCCTCCAAAATTCAAGCCGCTCAATCTAGTGCAATTTGATGGGAAAAGCTCTCCATCACAACATATTTATTACTTCTAAGCACAAACCGGGCAAATAACAGGTAATGATCCTATCATGACCCGATTGTTCATTAGCACTCTTAAGGGAGTTGCTTTTGAGTGGTTTGAAGGTTGGAGCTGGTTCTATTCACTATTGGAGAGATTTGGAAAAGCTTTTATGGCCGATTCTTGATGGCGATCTTGAAGTGTCTATGGCCACTTTGCTGGCCGAGAAGCAAAAGAAGACAGAGTCCGTCAGCACTTTTGTCAAAAGGTTCAGAAACCAGTCATTGCACTCCCGGGACCAAGTCTCGGAAGCGACATTCATCGAGATGTGCAGAGCCAACCTCTCGATCAACATACTTTCGAAGATGGGCGCAGTTGAAGCACACTCTTGGAGAGACTTGGTGAGGCAAGGGGAACAGGTTGAAAACATGCTTAAGAGAATAGAGGCAGAAGAACCTCAAGACTATCGTCCTAAGAAGGGGGGTAATCAGAGTAGTTTTACTCCTCAAAAATAATCGAAGGGGAAGGAGACTCTAGCTGTGGAGACTCAACCTACTTCAAGGTCTTTTAAGCAGAAGCCGAATGCCTCCGATAGCCGTCCTATGAAGAAGTATGATTTCAAGGATGATCAGGTTATCCCGATTTTCAAGACTTTGCTCAAGATGAACAAGATCACGCTTCCGGAAATAAAAAAACCGGAGGAAGCTTCAAGGACGGATGATCCAAAATATTGCATGTACCATCGAATGGTGCATCATCCGACGGGAGCATGTTACATTTTGAAAGATAAGATCCAAGTCTTGTTAGAAGCAGGTGTTATGACTCTTCGGGAGGATCAGAAGAAAGTGTCTGCAAATATGGTCGCTCTCCAATTTGGTGATTTCGCAGAATTCCAAGTGCAGGATGGTGTGAAGCCGATCCCTCAGGCAGAGGCAAGAATCGTGAACTTCGACCTCCAACAACGGGAGGCGCAAGGTATGGTCCCTTACACTACGCCGAAAGGCGAAATTATGTGGGTTCATCGACTGTTATCGGATGAGCAATGGACCTCTTCAAGTCCAAAAGGAAAGCTTGCAATACCATCTCCATATGCTTGGAAGAGGAGCAAGTCGCCCTAGTCGCACAACCTGCACAAGCGTTGGGCACCCGAGGCGGGAAAGAGTATTTAAGGGAATACTCCGAGGCGACGCCCGACGTATTAGCAAAAGCACTAGCCGGTGAGCCCAGGACAAAAGAGATCCGCTACAATAAAACGCCGAAAGGATCGCCTAAAACGAAGGCCCTTTCGGTTCGATGTTACGGCTCGGCTCTCAACATCCGGCAAGAATCACATTATTCAAACTTTTGCGATTGTCTCGATCGACTAGAGAAGCTCTGCGAGAAGCATTGGCGAATAGCGAAACTTTCCTCACTTATTTCCCGGAGAAGTCAGCGGAAATTTGCACCCAATGTCACCAAGTCTTCAAGGGCCCAATGCCTTGCATCACCTTCTCATCGGAAAACATGCAAGTGAAGAACCCGAAGCATGATAGACCCCTTTATTTTACTGGCTATATCGGCTCTCTCCGAATCAATCGGGTTCAAGTTGACCCGGGGTCTGTATTGAGTATCATTCCCTTAAGAATTATACAACATCTGGGGATACCGCTTCATCGCTTGGCAACAACAGGGACCACCATTTATGGTTTTAATGCTACTAATTCCCGTCCTTAGGGCAAGATCAAACTCAAATGCCAGATAGGAGACTTGAAGACAGACATTACCTGCTATGTCATCGATGCAGATACATCTTATAATCTGCTCTTGGGTCGACCCTGGATCCATGAAAACTTGATCGTTCCCTCTACACTGCATCAATGCATGAAGTATGTGGATGAGGAAGGAATGTTAAAACATTGGTGTGAAGGCAACCATTCAAGGCGTGGAGAATTATTTTCTTGATTACGTCCATTACCTTGAGGAAGGCCAAATCGAAGAACCACGATCGAAGACTCGGCGGTGAAAATGAAGGCGTCTGAGTCTGAGCAAACAGTTATCTTTAATGATGTAAAACCCTTTGTAATCGATCTGAGTGAGCCAAACGGCGACGTAGTTATCTTCAATAATAATTATGATTTAGCTTACGCATCGGGTGTTAAAAGTCATACTGACCTGATGTCAGGAATTCTTTCACAGTTGTATGCTGAACCCGCATTGCACATGCCGATTCAGTCGTCATTTATGACGAGCCAACGGTACTCTAATTCTTCACAAGCGGTTTTTGTGATACCGGCCAAGAATAATGATCAGAAAGATATTATCTTTGGACAGGTCAATAAGCCATGGCAAACTGAGTTAGAACAACCCAAAGCGGAGGAAAAGAAACCCCAATTCTCATATTTCTCGCCAACAGCGCAAAATTTGATGAAGAAAATGGGGTATGATTTCCTTCACAAAGAAGGCTTAAACTACGGGAAAGGTATCAAGACACCAATCCGATCTGCCTATGTCTCGGAAGGTCAGCCTGATGATTATTATCATAAAACTCGTAAAGGGCCGGGATATGAATCGCCGCCATGCTCATGGCATGTCATGACTGAGGGCGACTCAGATCATTCATCTTCTAAAACAGTTTCCTGGGATTTCGACGTCAGTATAGGACATGAATTTAGGTCCCTTACGGCCAATATGACTTTAGCCAGTCCAATTGAGATTCAAGAAGATGACCTCTTGCCACTATACTAGGATCCGCTAAGTCAACAGCTTGGAATGTAATGGGAACATCGTTTTGAACAACGAGAACCGCCTACTGATGACAAAATAGTCCAAGTAAATATGGGGGATGAAGCCAATCCAAAACCCATATTCATAAGCGGTAGTTTGACCGCTAAAGAAAAGGATAGCCTTATTGCTTTGGTACGAGAATACATCGATGTCTTCGCATGGAATTATGAAGATATGCCCGGCTTGGACCCTCAAGTGGCTATGCACCGCCTTAATATCAAGCGGTGCTAAGCACGTCAAGCGACAACAACGTCGATTTTCCCCTCGGTCATGAAGGCCATCGAAAGAAATTAAAAACTAATCAAAGCGGGGTTCATTCGGAAGTGCAACACCCGTGGGTAGCCAATATAGTACCGTTTTGAAGAAAAGCGGACGAGATCCGACCGTGCGTCGATTCACAGAATTTAAATTTAGCATGTCCAAAAGATGATTTTCCTCTACCAATCACGGATCTTATTATCGACAACACATGCGGTTTGAAAGGATGTCTTTATGGATGGCTTTTCGTGGTACAATCGATCAAAATGCATCGATGATGAAAAGCACACCGCTTTCGAACACCGTCAAGAATATCTTGTTATCTGATCATGCCTTCGGCTTAAAAAGCGGGGCTACATACCGGTGCCATGACCACTATTTTCGAAAATATTTACGAAAAGCGATTGGAATGCTACGTAGACGATTTAGTAGTTAAGAGTCGTCACAAAGGTGATCACTTGCATGACTTGAAGACAACATTTGAGATAATGCGGGCGCATCAGTTGAAGATGAACCCAACCAAGTCTTTCCTGGGGATGTCAAGTGGTAAATTCTTAGGGTTCGTGGTCACAGCAGATGGTATACGTCTTGACCCGGACAAGGTCAAAGCCATCCAGAAACTTTCACCTCCTAGAAGTCTCAGAGAGCTTCGTGGTCTCCAAGGGCGTTTGGCTTACATTCGCAGGTTCATTTCCAACTTATCAGGAAAATGTCGGCCATTTTCGAAGCTCATGAAGAAAGGGGTATCCTTTGTTTGGGATAAAGATTGCCAAGGAGCATTCGAAGAGATTAAAATATATATTTCCAATCCCCCTGTGCTAGTTGCGCCTAAATCAGGAAAACCTTTTTTGATTTATATCCGCGCTACGGAGTATGCATTGGCAGGTCTCTTAGCGCAAGACGATGACAATGGCCCGCGAGCAGTGGTCTATTACCTCAATGAGAACTACGGCCGGTGAATATCGATATCCTCCCATCCAGAAGGAATGTTTAGCTTTGGTCTTTACCATCCAAAAGATGCGGCACTATTTAGTGGGACAGACCATACACGTCATCTCCAAAATCGATCCTATACGGGTATTCATGACCCAACCGGACACATTGAATGGTCGAATGGCTAGATGGGCACTCTTACTATCTCAATATGATATTCACTTCAAACCTCAGAAGGCAATGAAGGGTCAAGCTGTGTGCGATCTTATGGCTAACCATCCATTGAAAGAAAAAATCGAATTATATCAGGACATGCCTGATGAACCTTATGAAGCTAATCGGTGTCGAGGAACAAGTATGGCGGTTGTTCTTTGTGAACGCGAGCAGCCTAAGCGGCCTGTTGTAGCCGGAGTGGGGGTGGTTTTAGTATCTCCACAGAACCATGTGGTGCCACGAGCGGTGTCGTTATCAGAACCATGTACCAATAACGTAGCAGAGTACAATGCGTTATTGATTGGTCTCGACATAGCCAAACAATTAAACGTGAGACACCTGGAAGCATTTGGGGATTCACAGCTAATCGTGAAACAAGTAAGGGGAGAGTATGAAGTCAGGCACGAAGACCTTGTACCTCACCATGCGGCGTAGTGACTTTAGTGACTTCGTTTGAAAGTTTCTACATTGATCATGTACCACATGCGAGAATACTTATCTTTGATGCATTGGCGTCACTTCGCGGCTATACTAGCCTTGCACGAGAACGCTACTCGCCAGATTGTCGGTGTAGTAGACAATTATTCCTACCAAAATACGACATGCATCCAAGCAATGAGAACAATCCTAAGTCACTTTCGAAGCCGCGAGATTGGCGGTTCCGATCATCGACTATGTCTTGCACGGGATATTGCACGAAGACACAAAGAAAGAGAGTCTATTCGCCGACGAGCATCAAGGTTTTACTACGACTCCCAATTCTGGACTCTATATAGAAGGTCATATGGCGAGACTCTTGCCGATGTTTGTCAATTAAGGAAGCGAGCAAGTCTTGAAAAAGCTCATGATGACATTTGTGGAGCACACCGGCTGGACCTAAGTTATGGGACCGATTGCGTAGACTTGGTTATTATTGGCCAACAATGGTAAAAGACGCCGTGGCTTACGCTAAACGGTGCCATGCATGCCAGATACATGCTAACTACCTTCATCAACCGCCGGAACATTTGCATCCTACTGCCACGTCCTGGCCATTTGAAACATGGGGAATGGATATTGTTGGTCCAATTTCTCCGCCTTATTCAAAAGGACATCGCTTCATATTAGTGATAACTGATTATTTCTCAAAGTGGGCCGAAGCCATTCCATTGAGATTGGTCAAGACAAGTGATGTGATCAAGTTTGTTAAACATCATGTCATATACCGATATGGTGTGCCAAGGCAGATTGTCCACGACAACGGTCCACAATTTGTCAGTCATGCCTTCACACGATTCTGCGATAAATTCCGGATTCGAAATTTAGCATCAACAGCTTATTACCCATTTGAGCGGACAAGGCTGAAGCTTTTAATAAGACGATCATCAAGATCCTTACTAAGATGGTCTCTTCAAACAAAAAAGATTGGAATGACAAGCTGGGGCAAAGTTTGTGGGCTTACCGTACAACGGTTCGCACACCAACGGGTACTACCCCATATTCTCTGGTTTATGGCTGCGAGGCTATTTTACCGTTGGAAATTTAAATCCCATCGCTACGAGTAGCATTAACCACCGGAATGATGACTGAAGAAAGTCATCGCCGACATCTTGAGGAACTTGAAATGTTGGACAAAAAGCGACTATAGGCTCAACAACATATCGAGTTTTACCAGGTCCGAATTTCCAAAGCATTTGACAAGAAAGTCAGATGTCGCATTTTCAAGGAAGGCGACCTCGTTCTTGCTGTCCGACGCCCAATGATTTTGAATTCCAAGAAGAAGGGGATATTCGAACCAAAGTGGGAAGGACCATTCGTGGTGGAATCTGTTTACTCGAATGGAGCATACCGCCTAACCAATCAAGAAGGCGACAAAATTATGATGCCTATTAACGGTAAGTTTCTGAAGAAATATTACCCTTAGCATTTTGTTAGCTCTGCAAGATAGTAGCTTCAGCCTGCATAGTTCACTCATCAATCCTCTGCAATAGGACGGTGGGGTTACAGAATGTTATCACATTAAAAGTACCTCTGTGCTATACAGTGTTCTACCGTGTGAAGAATATCACCCGTATCTAATTATCAGGGATAATGATCCGCCATGTGTCGACTCGTTACCTTGTTATTTCTGAAGTATTGGCCTACCAAGTGATGTGCCAATATGTCATTTTTTTTTATGTTCGTCATTTCTCATAAATGACGTTCATTGTCCAATATTGACCTACCAAGTGATGTGTCAATATGTCATCTTTTTGATGTTCGTCATTTCTCATAAATGACGTTCATTATCCAATATTGACCTACCAAGTGATGTGTCAATATTTCATCTTTTAGATGTTCGCCATTTCTCATAAATGACGACATCCGTTGTCCAATATTGACCTACCGAGTGATGTGTCAATATTTCATCTTTTAGATGTTCGCCATTTCTCATAAATGACGACATCCGCTGTTCAATATTGACCTACCAAGTGATGTGTCAATATTTCATCTTTTCGATGTTCGCCATTTCTCATAAATGATGACATCCATTGTCCAATATTGACCTACCAAGTGATGTGTCAATATTTCAACTTTTCGATGACGTTCATTGTCCGACGTCGGCCCACCAAGCGATATGCTAATATTCCAACCTCATCATCCTCATAAACGAGGCCTGTTTACAATTTAATTGTTTGTAAATAGAGGAGAAATTTTAGCAGTTAAGCCTAAAAGAACCTCCTCGAAAACTCACCATACTGAGGGAAAAGTATGGCTAGTCCAGTTCGAACGGCAACTGGTAAAGACATACCAAGTCTGTTGATAGCTGGGGGTTTGCTAAAAATTCTAGATTACAAATGCAAATTGCACAAGAAAATATTGAGTGAACACAAAAGAGGGAATTTTATTCATAATTTAGTCGAAGATATACAAGTTACAAGTGCTTTCGATGGCTGACCAGTTTACTCGACAAAGCGTGACCATAGCTTCCCGGTGGGCAGCCTTAACCTCTTCCGTAGCTTGATTATGGAGATCGTTATCAGAGAGTATCGGCATGTGGCTCACGGCAACACTTAGCTTATCCAATTCATCGATTCGACACCTTGTCGCTGGTGTTTTGTCCATTGAGCTGTCAGAGTCTGATGCCTCTCGGTAGCAGCTATTAGTTCACTCTCCGCCGCCGCTAGCTTGGCCTGGATATCGATGAGCGCAACCTTGTAGGAGTCAACCAGGAGTCATTGGTTACGCTCGATGTCCGCAATCCTCTTGTTTTCATTAAATATAGTTGCGGTCATTTCCCCGAGCTGGTGAACCGCCTGCTTCTTCTCAAGTATTTGACGCTGGAGCTCAAATTGGGAATCATCCCTTTGCCTTATAAGCTGCATGGCACGATCTTCAATCTTGGAATGAAGGGGCTGATCGCGCTGACTTTGCCATTTGTTGAAGAGGGCCTCTACCTGTACCAGACGTGTGCGGTAGGACAATGTAGCCATAGCATTGGTCAAGCTCTGCATCACATCCAGGAGAGGTTCCAATACAGCCTTGATCCCAGCAAAATCCCCACCACGCTCCAACACTTGAATAGGAGATTCTTTTAAGATGGTGAGGAAATTATTGCGAATCATAGACACCCCGTATTCTTTTGACAAGTCGAAAGAAGAGGGGGTAGCGGTAGAGGGACTCGACCCCAATGGACAAACCGAGGCCGGGATTGGCGGAACTTCAATTGAGGGAGTGGTGATGACAGTCAAAGCAAGTGAAGTTTCAGGCACGATCGCGGCAGGGATCGCCGTATCATCATCTTGAGTCCTGGTCTCCGACTCAGAAATAGTAGCGGTCACCGTGGACATTTCAGCATGGACCGGAGCACTTTCGATGACGCTTTCAGCAGTCGTACTCAAACCGGTAGCAGGACCAATCAGAGCCTCTTGCCGTACTCGCTTGGCCAAACATTTGGTTCGTGGAGGCCCTGGTCTTTTGGAGCCTCGAACTGTTGGCACCGAAGCTTCGCTTTCTCCAGTTTGTTCTCCTTAATAATAAAAAAAATAAGAAGATGAAAAGAATTAGACAAAGTGATAATCTAAAGGATTATGACAAGTCAAAATTATCATACCGGTAGACCCTGGAATGGGAATGGTCTCCTCGGGTATAACGCCAGCAGGCCGACTAGGCGAATCATGACTTTCGAGAGATTCCCGTGGAGGAGGCTCCGAAGGTTCGTCTGTGGGAACGAAATGTCCGAGTGCCCCAGATGCAGATTCCACCCTAATAGTATCCTCAGCGCCGGCAGCAAAAGGAATGTTACTACCATATTCGTTCAATCTGGAGGGGCTTGGGAACACGCTGTCATCCAGAGCCTCGTCTATCTCCGCCTGGGTCTCATGAGGACTGGATTGGCGTGATGGCTCCACACTAACCTGGGGTTCAGCAACTCCAGCATCCTTCTCGGCATGCAAGAACTCCTTCAGTCCTGGCATGCGACTCTTAGTTGAGCTCTGTCCTTCTCTATAACGGCGCTGAATCAATCGTAGCCCAGAGGAATTGATATTGAAGCCTGGGATTGCCGCGTTTGCTATACAGTGCCATTTACAGTAGGCAAAAGTCACCCGGGATTGCGGATCCCGTTGTGGAAGTGAAAAACGTACACCCGTGCCACCCACAACAGTCCAATGCTAGGCTCGGGCGCCAATAGTCAGGCCGCAGCCATAAGATTGCAACTGAGTGTTGGGGTTACCTATATACAGTTGATCATACCCGAATTGACGGGCAAAACGACATGGTAGGTAAGGTTCTACCACACACACTGGACCAAAGCGGTAAATAAAATACCCCGGGCGGATGTTCAAGAGCCACAAGAAAGAGCCCAATGACAAAGTGGTATAACCCTGGGCGTCGGATTCATCCACCATAGTCTGCCCGTAGCTAGCCCCAGAGAAGCGGGGAAAGCACCGGTTGAAAGAATAAGTCTTATAATCCCGGAGAGCACGCCGCACAGAGACCATGTAGTGTCTGCTCCACTCTGAGTTTTCCAGTCTTTGGAGAAAAGGGGTAATTTGTCCATCAACCTGTTTAGAAGGTGCACTCATAAGCGTAGGGCAATGCATGACAAACCATGCCATAAGGTAGGCATAAGGCAGCTCTACTCTAGGGTTCTCAGTGCCTTGATTGAAAGCTCTGCAAAGGCACCGTAATCCCCAATGAAGGTGGGCGATCATAGCAGGAAGGAGAGCATATTGACGGCCGTGAGCTAGGCAAACAGCCGGAAAAATCACATCAAATGACAGTGCATCAAAACTGCCGCAAGGGACTACAACATGTTTCAGCCACAGCATGAGATAACCTGCTAACACCGCTTTCGAAGAAATGGGTTCCCCGGCCTGATAGATATAGGTATCAAAGGTCATGCCCGCTGGAAAACCCTGCTCATCTGTGGAGGGTACATAGGAAAGCGGAAGGTTACCAAGCACTAGCTTCGATAAAGGGCCTGCTTCAAGAGGATCTAAAGGGAATACAGGATCCTTTTTATCCAAACCAGTGAAAAGATAATGGGCCCAAGTGCTGTGGCTGACAGTCTTTTCATCTTTCTTATCTGCACGGCCTTGGGAGCACACACAAATATGGTAATGACACATTAACTCCCAGTAAGTCGCAACGATTTGGGGGTAATCTTTCTCCAAGCTTACCAGCTCTCTGTGGCTTGGGACATACTCCTCATAAGGATACCGGCCGTACGGTAGTCCCGAAACCTCAGCCATCTCGTGCAAAGTGACGCCTAACTCACCGTCAGGAGTGAAGAATGTGCGGGTATCAGGATTGTATAACTCCAGGATGCCAAAGAATTGGTGAGAGTTGGTCTTCAGGCCAAATTGAGTCGCCCTGATCGGCGCATAGAGTCCGATCCTCTGAAGATCTTCGAGATGGTTCTTGAGAATATATTCGGTGACACGCGGCCACCATTGAGAAGAACTCCAATGAGACCAGCCAGGAGTCCTGAAATCTTTGGCAGGAAATTGACGCAGAGAAGCGTGAAAAGTCTGACAAAAAGTATTGGCTTCAACAGCTGACTCGCCGACGGGAAAATCCTTTTGAAATGATCCCGGATGCAGGCCAGTGATGTAATGGCCGTGGCGGTCTACTTGCGCGCCATCTCGGGAAAAATAACCACAAGTCACTCCATCTTGGGAAGGAGTTAAATCGAGATCATCGCAGAGCTGGCGGCCCATAAATTAGTAAGCGAACGATCCGCGCTCCATCGTAGGCAGGAACATAGGACGTTGGCCCACGACTCTAAGCCACCGGCAAGGACCCAAATCAAGCAAGTCGGAGTCTTCTGAATCATCACCGAACAAAAAAAATAGGTTTCTTGATGGGTGTCCGGTCGGTAGATTCCAAAGGGGCATCCGTCACTAATCGTCTTAAAGTAGAAGCCGAAAGCTCTGAAAGCAGTCTGAGAGCCTCCTCGCTTCTATCTTCGAATATAGGGGCATCTCTAAGAGAGGAATAATAAACATCAGGGTCGGTATCTTGAGCACTGTTTGCGCCAAAAGCACTCCAATGTGGGACAAGGACAGACGAGTGCTCAACTGCACATAAGACAAAGGAGGTAAAATAAGTCAGTCCAAGTATTGAGTTGTTACAAGGATTGAATTAGAGCTATTATGACAGCAATGCTAGTCAAACAGACGAGCCTCGCCAAATGAACCTCGCTTGACAAGAAAACAAGCCTCGCCAAACGAGCCTCGTTTGACAAAAAAAAATGATGAGCTGCGTCAAGGGGAGTAACTTCGTCCAAAGAATTGAACTTCGCCAAATAGACGAACTTCGAGCTTCGCTAAATAGACGAACTTCGAGCTTCGCCAAATAGACGAATTTCGGACTTCGCTAGATAGACGAACTTCGAGCAAACTCCGAGCGGAGTTCTGTGGCGAAACCAAGTCTCGCAGAGTCGCCTCCAGGTGAATCTGGAGTTTCATTTGCCCAACAGCACGAGTGAACTGGGGGTTCATGGATCTCGTCAATGAAGAAGGGGGTTTTTCGTTTTGTTTTTAGTCAAATGAGGCAAGCCTCGTCAAAACTGCCTACGCAGTTGGAAAGACGCCACCTTTCAAAGGGGTTTCGTCTCAAGGGGGGAGAATTGCTCTAAAAAACCAACCTTAAGGCGGTTAAAAAATCAGATCTTCAAAGCTTTTACCTGAGAAAGCGGGCGGAATGGTGGAAGTATCGGCGGGCCCAGCAGTCCTTTTACCTTTACCGGCGGAAGTTTTGGGGGCCATGGCTGAAGGAGATAGAAAATTTTGGTATAAAGGGAAGTTCAGTGCAAAGGGAAGTTCGGCTTGGAGGAGATGAACAGGAGGCGTCTTCAATGCTATATACAGACTTTGGAAGAAACGGCGGCTGAAGCGACCCACACGATCCCCAAGGCGAGATCTGCGGATAGGATTCACGGATATTAAGGGACATTTAAAAGATATCAAATCTCTAGGCTGCCACGTGGACATAGGCTTTAATAAGGATCAGTACGAAACGTCAAAATTCAAATAGTGCGGGGTTCGGTGCTGCAACCTCGCATTATAAGTTCGGACGAAGTTGATGAGCGAGCATCGTTCACAGCAATGAAGAAGATTCAAAGTGTTTCAGACCCGGCACAACCTGATTCGAGTCTGAAAACTTTGAAGGGGGTTTTGTAAGCATTAAAAAATGCTAAGAGACAAAAGAGGAGGTTCGCCCTGGCAGCGAAGCTCGACATTCATATGAGGTTCGCCCACACAGTGAATCTCGATGTTCAACCGAGGTTCACCTACAGCAGTGAATCTCGATATTCAATCGAGGTTCACCTACAGCAGTGAATCTCTACATTCAACTGAGGCTCGATATTCAACCGAGGTTCACCTACAGCAGTGAATCTCGACATTCAATCGAGACTCGATATTCAACCGAGGTTCACCTACAGCAGTGAATCTCGACATTCAACCGAGGTTCACCTACAACAGTGAATCCCGGTATGCAACTGAGGTTCACCTACGGCGATGAATCTCGATATTCAACCGAGGTTCACCTACGGCGGTGAATCTCGACATTCAACCGAGGTTCACCTACGGCGATGAATCTCGACATTCAACCGAGGTTCACCTACGGTGAATCTCAATATTCAACCGAGGTTCACCTACAGCAGTGAAGCTCGACCATCATCTGAGGTTCGCCCATGCAACAAGCTCTGGCCATCCATACTTAACCAAAACACCCGTCGACCCGTTCCCGACTTTAACCCATCAATAGCTGATAATGAGGAGCCACATTCCCACGATGGGGGTGGTCAGTTACACGCCTAAAACCTTATAAATAGCCCTGAGTAGCTATGAAGGGGGAGGCACGCACAGAGAGAGACTTAGAAGCAGAAGCTAAGATCATTCAGCAATCTCAACATCATCAGCAACCTTGTTCTGATCGTCAACGGGAAGCAATCTCGACGTGAGCATCGAGGGAATCATCCTTTCGCTACCAAGAACCCACATAACAAAAGAGAAGTCAAATCAACCTTCTCTTCCTCTGTAACCGAGAGAGTGTGATTGTAATCTTTCTTCAAAGTCAATCAAACAAAACTTTTTCGACCCTACAGAGGGTATTAAAGTATTAATTTTAAACAACTCAGATACATAAATGCTCCAAAAAACGACTGAGAATATATAAGTGCTTAATGAGTGAAATATAAGGTATTTCAGTGCGTAACTTACGGTGTGTTTGGATGGGGGGTTAGAGGATGGAAGAGAAGATGAAATTTTAAAAAACCTTTGCGTGAGAGTTTTTTTGAGGGGTTAAAGGATCGAAGGGAGATGAAATTTGATTAGATTTTCCTCCCTCTCAAATTGGGCGGTAGAGGGAGTAAAGAAAATTGGTGTAAATTTTTACAACATGGAGAGACAATTTTACCCTTATAATTTATTAGTTGACTAAATGCCTTAATAACATGTAAGAGTATTTATGTAACTTTATATATATTCAATTCACTTCCAAACAAGATAAATTAAATTTATTTTCGTTCCCCTTACTAAACTTCCAAAACATTTTATCTTTTTCGTATCTTTCCCTACATTTCCTGTCCATTATTAAACTTACTTCCATTCCCCTATTAAACTCCCAAACAAAGCATTAAGAATTTGGGATCTAATAGCCATTTCAATGATCGAGAGGTGTCGGAATATTGCACATTTTTAGGGGCTGCGTATAGACAAAATCCAAAAAATGAAAAGGGCCCATCTTTGTAGCTCCGCCGTCAGGGTTTCTGAAATTAACCCCCGATAAAACGGAAACCTAGTAACAAACTTTCGCTCTCTCTCTCTCTCTCTCTAGTTTTGTGCTCGGTCGCCGTCAGCAAAATGGCGCGAAAGGAAGGCGGCCGCGCCTCCTCCGACGCCGACGACCTCGCCCGCAACCCTCTCCAGGCCGTCCTCCTCGCCGACAGCTTCGCCACCAATTTCCGCCCCATCACCCTCGAGCGCCCCAAGGTAAACCATAACTAAAACCCTAAACCTAGCCCCCAAACCCTAAACCCTAATTCTCCTCTCTTATCGATCTCTTTTACAAGGTTCTTCTTCCTCTCGTCAACGTTCCCATGATCGAGTACTCCCTCGCGTGGCTGGAATCGGTGGGAGTCGAGGAAGTCTTCGTGTTCTGCTGCGCTCATTCGGGGAAAGTGAAGGACTTTCTTGATTCTTCTCAGTGGACGAAGAAGCAGCCGTCGTCGGCTTTCAGCGTGACCACGATTGAGTCACGTGATGCGATTAGTGCCGGGGATGCCCTTCGAGTTATTTACAGCCATGGTGTGGTGAGTGATGGTTTAACTTTTTTTTTAATTAAGCGAATTTTGTTATCAAGGTTAGAATTTTACAGTAACAAGCACTTCTGCACGTTCAAATGCATGTGCTTTACAAATTGAAAATACTTTTAAATAAACTTTACATGAAAAAAATTGGATGTTCCTATACATAACATAATCATGAAAACCTAACAAACCATCTTTTTTATTTTATATATCTTCATGGCTCGAAAATTTCAAATTCTAATGTTATCAATAGGAAGAAAATTTTAGTTGCAACTTGCAACCCCTAATATGTGTGTGTGTGTGTGTGTGTATATATATATATATATATATATATATATATATATATATATATATATATATATATATATATATATATATATATATATATATATATATATATATAGTAAAGCTCATATAAACTTAAGTGGATAGAAGCACTTATCCACCAACTTTTTATCCATTAGATTTGCTTTGAGATTTGTGCTAACATGTGATGCAAATCAATGCACACATCTCAAAGATATCCTTCATATTTTGCACAAATCTCAAAGCAAATCTAATGGATAAAAAGTTGGTGGAGAAGTATCTCTATCCACTTAAGTCTCTCTCTCTCTATATATATATATATAGATAGAGCAAATCTCCTATAAACTTAAGTTTATAGGAGATTTGCTCTCTATATATATATATATATATATATATATATATATATATATATATATATATATATATATATATATATAGTAAAGCTCATATAAACTTAAGTGGATAGAAGCACTTATCCACCAACTTTTTATCCATTAGATTTGCTTTGAGATTTGTGCTAACATGTGATGCAAATCAATGCACACATCTCAAAGATATCCTTCATATTTTGCACAAATCTCAAAGCAAATCTAATGGATAAAAAGTTGGTGGAGAAGTATCTCTATCCACTTAAGTCTCTCTCTCTCTATATATATATATATATATATATATATATATATAGATAGAGCAAATCTCCTATAAACTTAAGTTTATAGGGAATAGTTATACACCAACTTTTCTATCCATTGATGTTGCTTTGGGATCCATGAAAGATATGAAGCCCATTTTGAGATTTGTGTATCTTTTGATGGCACAAATCTAAAGGCAACATCAATGGATAAAAAAGTTGGTGTATACTATTCCCTATACACTTAAGTTTATAGGAGATTTGCTCTCTCTATATATATAAATATATATACATGCCTTGCTTCTTCTTTTGCTGGTTAGATGCAAAGGTGAAGGTTCACGCATAGCCCTTGACGAGTACTTTTCTTTTAGTTAGACCATAGGCGCTATTTTTTTGTACTCCATCAAATCGTAATACCATAATAATAGGTAGAAATTGGATGCCACCCTTCGTTCTTACAGGAGGGTGTATTGTGAGATCATTGATGATTTGCTAAGAGACTTTAGGGCGGACTCGAACTGTTGACATTCGCCACAGGGTAAACCACTGCCTCTCAGGCCTCTTTTTTCTGTAAATACTGCATATTTGATTCCATCCATAAATCCATTTTCTTCCTTATGAGTTCCAGTATCGATAAGAATTCTAGTTCTTATTGTTCATATGTTATGGTATGAATATACGATACCAATTCGCCCTTGACCTCTGTAGGGCCAGAAGCAATTGTAACATAAATATGAACCTTCTTAGGAGAGCAACCTGCGCATGTAGACTTGAAAGCTGTAGTTCTCTTAGAATTCTATCTGACTCTCAACATCTATCGCTGCTCCATCGAACCCGAATCTGAACATGGTTTACAAACCCACTTGCTGACCATGTTCAGAGAGAGGGCAAGGCTATATATATATACATATATATGGAAAAATATACAATATTTGAACTTTATTTGTGAGTTTATTTAAGTACAATGATCTGAGCAAAAGTGAATCAAATATTTTATTCACATTCTTGAATTAGGATCTAATAGCTTATTTGTGAAATTTTCTAGAAGATAAATAATAGATATTTATTAATTTTACTTAAAATGACTTAAGAAATTTAACATTTGAATGAATCTAATTCAAATAGTGCTTTCCATGCAAATTAAAATGTAATTAAATTAATTTGCAAATTACAAAATCAGCGTACACAATTGTGTAATAGATTTGAAAGCGAAAGCAATCAAATTTATAATCATATCATTCAAACTCATTTATCGAAGTTATTAAGGAAAAATAATTTAATCGCTTTAAGGGTTTAATTCAGATAAGAGAGGTCTATCTCGATGAATGATTTGGGGGCTAAGTTTGTGAAAATCAAAATTTAAAGGTCAATAGCAAATTAGAAAGAAGTTGGATGTTACATAAAAATCTTTATTTTGAAAGAACTTCCCTTTAACATAATAAAACTTTTAGGTAAAACTATGTATTAAAGCGAATTTGTGTAGGGAAGAGTTGGTTGAAATCGTATTTTTGTTAAATGGCAAAGGGACCTAATATTAAATTAAAAATATTAATATTTCAAAGTTAAATTGAAAAGTTTTAAAAGACTCTGGTCTAATTAAATATCAAGACATAGGGACGTCTTATTAAATTGAGACTAATTTCGGGTCTTATATAAAAATTTACAAATTTGATGTTTTGAACAACCCTCCAGTCCTCCACTCTCTTTTATTTTTTTAGTGAGCCCCACAGAGCTCATTCCCATTTCTAAAGACACAAAGGCCCTGCGTAAAATTACCACTTTGCCCATCTAGATTGTATTAGAATGGGGTGGATGTCCACCAGTCATACATAATTGTACTGCCCCTAATATGTTCATTCTATAGTAGTGTAAATATTCATATCCAAAGACCTCAGATTT
Source organism: Asparagus setaceus (assembly GCA_012295165.1). Classification (NCBI taxonomy): domain Eukaryota; kingdom Viridiplantae; phylum Streptophyta; class Magnoliopsida; order Asparagales; family Asparagaceae; genus Asparagus; species Asparagus setaceus. Next base: position 18,939,455 of record CM022710.1, read on the forward strand.
TAAATTTTAAATATGTAGAATAGATGAAGTGAGGAGGGGATTTCCTCAAGTCAAAGTGTTTGGATAGATTGCCCCTCATCTGACCATTTTCTTCAGCTATATTTGATTTGAGTGAACATGGAAGAAAAGAAAAAGAAAGGGAAGGTGCAAAGAAAGGAAAAAGAAATATGATTTGTCTTGACATTTGGTTAGGAAGAATCTGTAAGTTACAATTTAAAGGAAAATGGTAATCGAACGCTTGCTAGTTTAATAAAGATGTTAGTCCTTAAGCCTCTGTTTGGTCCGAGGGAAACCAAGGGAAAAAATAGAAAAAGAAAAGAAAAGAAAAAGAAAGGAAATGGAAAGTGTTATTTTTATTGTTTTTAGTGAGAAAAAATTTTGGAGGAAAATATCTAAGCTATCAATTCCTTTTCTTTATTGACGAGTTTAAAGTACCATCTCAATTCATTCATACTTTTAAGTTATTTTTAAATGTTAAATAATTTAGAAAATAACTAATGGGAATATCTAAGATTTAAATATATCAAATTAGTCCAATAGGACAACTATAACCGTGGATTATAAAGAAATTTTAGAAAATGTAACTAGTTAATATATCTACATATCAAAAAACTAAATTTTTGTTATCTTTTCATCGGTTTCTTATTCTTGGTTAGGAACAATAGACTTTATGCTTAAACTACATTGAAATTATATCTTTGACTTGAATAAATCATTCAAGTAGGAATGTCCATTCTATTTTCAATTTTATACAAAAATAATTAACTAAAATTTCTAACTCCCAAACCTCATATAAATATGATAGGTTTGTCTTAAAATAACATGAGAGCAAATAAGAAATTTATGCATCATTAATTGTAAAAGTATCTAAAAATAGAAGCAACATACTTTTTCTTATCCTTTTCTTCATTACAAATTAAGTAAAATCGAGTTTAACATGGAACCGGTCAATATAACAAATGGAAGAAAAATTACGTTTCAATCTATTGACTTTAAAACTAACTCTTTTAACAAGAATACTTTTATACACATTTCAATTCACAGTTTGACTAGATACATAAATCCTATACACTGTTATAAATAGCGGTAAATAGCGCCACAATAGCAGCGCTAATAGCATTGGCGGCCCCTTCCGCTACGCTATCGCCCAATAGCGGCGACATATTACGGAGTATGCGCTTTCCATTTGTAAAAGTGGCCAATAGCGCGCCATAGCGGTGAATAACGGGCAATTGCGGGTAAAAAATGGTTTTTGACCGCTATTTAAAAGCGGTTTTAGGTTTATTTTTTTAAATTAAACCCGACCCACACCCGCAAGACCCGATGTTTTAAGCCATTATCGATCGTGGTTTTTTCTCTCCAGAGTCTCCCCCTCGCGATCCAACTCTAAAAAAATCCTAACCCCTCCAAAATGGTCGTTGCCTCCCACCGCATCTCGTTGCCTCCCGCTGCCTCCCACGACTTCCGACGTCTCCCGTCGCCTCCCACAGCATCCGGCATCTCCCTCAGTACCTCTCACCGCCACATCACCTTCTCTCACCTCCTCTCGATGTGAGCTCTTCCTACTGCAGTCCTCGCATTGCTCAGCTCATCTTCTCAAAGATGACGACTCTTCGACTCCTCCAGTCGCTTGGTATTATGTGATGGATACATGTCTATTTCATGCTTAGGATCTCTTTAAATCATCAAATATGCGCATTTAGATTTTCTAGATTTTTCTTTAATTTTTTTTGAATATTTATACATATCTAAATTAGACCGCTATTTGACTTTGCGCTTTTTATTGCTATTTTGCTGTAATAGCCCAAAATAGCCTTAGTGGTGCCTTACCGCTACGCGATGCTATCCGCTATCGATAACCTTGATCCTATACAACAATGAAAATCAAGTTTAAGTACAAATTCTGTGCTAGACTTGTCATAACCAGTAAAAGGAAATGTGAAGTAAGATGAAAATATATATTCGACGTGAGAAAATCCTCCAAAGCAGCAGCAACAATCAATTTTGTTCACCATTGAAATTTATTAAAACATCAAATAACTAGGATTACTGTTATGCACTAGTGAAACACACAAATAGAGAAGTTGTAGTACCTTGATTAATAAATAAAAGAATCAAGGACATAAGAACGCTTAAAAATGGATATGAGAATAGTGAAAAAACTAAGAACATGAAATTAATTGAAATCAAATTACAGATTGACATTAACAAGTATTGTCAAATGTTCTGATCAACATCATCAATTGAGAATGATGCATGCTATATTGGGAAAGAATGACTTGGTCACATGATTCAAGCCCACCACATGATTCAAGCCCATTAAGCCGTTCAATAACAGAGGTGATGCTACAAAGTATATATGATTTATAGAACATAAAGGAGACTAATTATCTTTCGGGTGAATCGTATGGAGATAATCTTCATATACTTTTAATAGTAATAAAAGATGTCCAACATATTTTATTTCAGTACGAATAGCTATGAGAATGGGTGAAGCACAGTATCTTGCAAAATATGATACTGAAATAAGGAAGTAATAACCTAAGGAGTCCCCTACCATAACTAACGAAAAGAAATCTAATGAATCCTTCTGCAACTCTTATCTAGTAAACTTGCTCAATTTGCTAGCAAAACATACTTGACCACCCGGTTTAGTTTATCATGCCACTTTCTTAAACCAACTTAGACAACTTTAGTTTGCATAATTCTTCATATATGCATCACTTTGGCAGAATCTGCAATTTGAATAAAACATGATCTACAATCTAGAGTAAATAAAGAACTAATAGGCGTGACATTTGAAAAGAAACCAACAAGAAGATGAATTTTTTTCGTTTGTACATTTATGTGATTAGGAATTTCTACCATACTAGTCACTTAGACAAACTTACACAAGATGAAAGACCCAATATCTTAATAATTCAATACGATTTTTTGCTGCTTAAATACTAACTATGTTTATTTTTCAAGTAAACACAATATGGATACTATAAGGTGTGATTATAGAAAAGCTAAATGCATATTAGTGTGGTAGAATGTATTGTCTATCAACTTATAGTTATTGGATTTCTAATGAGTAAAATCTAGCACATCATGCAATTGGCCTATAAATCTAAGTTACAACATGCAATGCAAATGTTATTAAAGAAAAATTGTAAAAATAATCATAACTGACATATTTTTGGTAACAATCATAGATAACTTCTTGAGGCAGGGGCGAATCTATTGGAATACTTAAAAAAAATTCATACAAATAAGTCCATTCAGAATAAGCAAAACTCATTTCCCGTGAAGGATGCAACCTTATTAACCTTGGGTCAAATTTCATATGGTACTAATACATACATATCTATCAATGCCGAAATATACATCGCTTAGAAAAGACCTAACCATAATGATGTCTTGAAATTATATTTTAAATATCCTACTATTCCTTAATACTCAATACGAAATTGGAAAAAATAAACTAGAACAACGTGCTTGATAATCCGAGAGGAAGTGTTGCCCATAATCATATATGAGAGTTAAAGAGAACATTTCTTTTAAATATCTCGACTAATAGTCAAATGTTAATATTAACTTGAACAAAAAGTGACAACAACATTATACAAATGGGGTTTAGTATAGTGTACCATTTTAGCATTTCCAGCTTGATAAAGCCATAAGTAAGGTCTTCCTTTTAACTAAATCTATGGAGAATATAGTGAATAATGGTAAAGAAAGAAGTTATCATTGCATTCGTATCATCAGGTACCATATAATAATGACTAGTATTACTATAGCAGACCAACTTGAGAACACTTTCTAAGTTTCTGTACTCATTTCTTGAGTTCATAGAAGAATAAAAATCAAAGATTGAATTATTTGCAAATTGAAGCAATGTTACAGAAAGCGCTCGACATAGGCACTTGCCTGGGGCCTAGCGCCTAGGAACCTAGGCATAAGCCTAGACTGAGCCTAGGTGTTTTTCTATTTTTTATTATTTAATTATAGCCTAGGTGTTTTCCTATGTTTTATTTAATTATAATAATTGACAAAAATAGCCAAAATAGTAAATTACCTTAAAGATGGCATGAAGAGAAGAGTGGGTGGTTGAGGTGGTGGCTGGATAGGACTGTGGTAGCGTCGAAGAGAAGAAGTGGTGGCTGCAGTTGTGACTCGAAGGCCGAAGGAGGTGGTGGTCGAGTTGGCATCAAGAGAAGAGGAGGGCTGAGCTAGGCAGAGGAGGCGGCGTTGCTCCATGGTCGGCGAAGAGGAAGTGGTGGTGCTCGATGGTCAACGAAGCGGCTGTGCGCGGTGATTGGAAATGGGAGAGATAGATTTAGGGTTTCATTTAGGGAAAAGATCGAGAGGCAGAAAGAAAGATAGAGTTTTTATTTAGGTTTTAATAGATTAGCGGGTCAGGTATGGGTCTGTGAGTCTGGTTTTTGTTTAAATTTTTTTTTAATTTAGATCTGAGTTGGGTTGGGCCGGGTTGGGCTGAGTTTTCAGATGATTTAAAATTTTTTTACCATAAAAAGCTAAGCAGCCCGCCTAAGCGGACTGCCCAGTCCTTGGCGGATCCACCGCCTATCTTGGCCGCTAAGGCCAATTTAGGTGGCTGGAAGGCCGCCTATGCCTAGGCGGACACCTAGACATCTACCTGGGCCACTTTTTTAAATCACTAAATTGAAGCATCTTAAGCTGCAAATCCAATAGTAGGGGTAACAAATTGGTCGAGTCGGGTCAAAATTGACCCTACGAAGACCCGTTTAATAAACGCTTCAGCACACCTACTCGTTTATTTAAACGGGTTACCCATCAGATCATTGAATTTTCAAGTACCTATCGGTCATAGCTGTACACTTTCATCGAAGTGGAAGCAGGTAGCTACCACGAATCTCTTCGAAAGAAAAAGTTAAAAAGAAAGTTTCAAAAAGTCCATCTCAAATTTTAAATCACAATAATGCTTCGCTGTGCAAATGCAAAGTTACACAATACTATTTCCAACAAACACGAAAAAATCAAAAAAGTAAAAAAGTACATTGTGAATAATATTGTGAGTCGAGGGGGTGAAGTTATGATTAGTTAGATATTTTAGGATAAAATTTCACTAAACCCAAATGAAAAAGGGAGTGATGTGGAATTATACCAAATTTGTGATGAAATTCGATGATCCTCAATGACTTCAATGAAATTTCGTAAACCCTAATTAAATTCGAAAAATGTCGAGCAAAGTCCGACAAACCTTGACTAGATCTAGACTTCAATCATGAACAAGATCTAACGATCTAAGATTTCATGATCATTACTGAATGTGGCTATCTTCGGCTGAATTCTGACAATTGTCATTTGTGATAGTTGAGAATCGTGTCTTTGATTAGATGACGCAGAGAGAGAGAGAGAGAGAGAGAGAGAGAGAGAGAGAGAGAGAGAGAGAGAGAGAGAGAGAGAGAAGCTGTGTTCATATGAAAGGTCGGTCGGAGAGAGAGAGAGAGAGAGAGAGAAGCTGTGTTCATATGAAAGGTCGGTCGGAGTGGTCGCGATTTATTTTCCTCTCATTTTCACTAGGTTGTGGGAGAGAACTTGATGAATAATTTGAACTTTAACTTTTTTCAGGATTCTCTCAATTTCATTTTCTTTTTTGTTTGCTTCACAACTAAAATAGAGAATCTGACTTTTTTAGTTTTCTTATTTTTTCTATTCTCCCATTTTCCCTCAACCAAAGTCAACCTAAATCTTAATCTTTCATATTTTGTAATTAGAACCCTTAAATGATTGAACTTGCTATTAGATCCTAAGCATGCAATAAATGTGTAACAGTCACACAATATTGGTCGAGACGATGGATGAGAGGGAGCAGGGGAATGAAGCTTTGAAGAGGAGCTTGCTGGAGATGGTGAAGGAGCTCAAGAGGTGGCGGAGGATGGTGAGAGGCGGCGAGAAAGGGAGCTGGAGATGGCAGGAGAAGATGTTGGAGGCAAGAGAAGCTCTTAAAGGCGGAGTTGGAGGTGGGAGGTGGTGGATGTGGAGGATGATTTCGGGTTTTAGGGCTTTTTACATTAGTAACCGAGAAAAAAAAAGAGGGATCATGGAATATGAGGGGTTTTAGTGTTAAAAATGGGTTCGGGTCATGTTGGGTGGTAAATGGTGACCGTTTATCATCATTCACATTTTGATTAAGCGTCACATATTGATTAAGCGTTTTAAAGCGCCATTAAGCGCTTTCTGGCGCTTTTCTACTCTTTTGACCGCTTTTTAAACAATGCTTTTTAGAAATTCTGTCAGGAGTTTTACATGATATGCCAATCATTTCCCTCTCAAAATTTTGTGTTCATTCCATTTTACTCTCTCCCGAGGAGGTCTTATTGTGGTGCTCTTCTGTTAAATCATAGATCCATGATTAATGCTAATTCTGTTTTGGCTATTTTTGAGAAAACAAACAAATTTGTCAAAGGGTCTAGCTGGTGTTATTATTGACCCATTTATAGTTTTGCTATCACACTGTTAATTTTTGAAATTAATATTTTCTTTGTCAATTGGATATGAGGATTGATTGTGCAGTAACTATACTTTATTGCAATGACGTGGTCCTTTTACTCTTTTGATGTGCCTGCACCATTTACTTGTTTCTCCTTCTGGATTGATTTTGATTCATAGTCTCAAATAGTCATTTTTTTTTCTACTTTTGAAAACTTGAACATTCTAATTACCTTATGAGACTTGTCTTGATGGAACTTTTCTCTCTCTTGAAGATTCACGGAGACTTTATTCTCTTAAGTGGCGATACAGTTAGCAATATGAGCTTAAAACAAGCACTTCATGAGCACAAAGAAAGAAGGAAAAAGGATCCACTTGCTGTGATGACTATGGTCATCAATCACTCTAAACCTTCATCCGTAACACATCAAACTAGATTGGGCAATGATGAAATCGTAATGGCAATTGACCCCGACACGAAACAACTTCTGTACTATGAGGACAAAGTAGATCAGTTAAGGCAGTTTCTCTCTCTTGATAAGGCGTTAATGGCGGACAATCCTTCTCTTTGTTTGCATAATGATAAACAGGTAATTCTGATTCAAAATTCTATTTATGTTTTCACATTTCTTTATTATTTGTAAATGATAGAGTGATTTCGGCAGCTGTCTTGTAAGTGCTAGGAGAGGATAAACCATGCATTTTTAACCGTTTAGGTTTTTGACAAAACTTGGTTGTTTTTCTGTAGTTATTTGTATCACTTAATTATTTCTACTTTCATCTTTTGCAGTTCGACAAGTTCCTGTTTTAAAACAAAAATCTTTACTTATGGCTACCATCCTCTCAAGTCCCCACTTTTGACCATTTCTCATGCCTTCTCTTTCACATTTAATTGAAAACTTTGAATTAAGGCATTTCCTACTGTTGGCCATTTCTCATGCTTTCTCTTTCATGTTTTTTTGAAAACCTTAGTTCTTCATGAACATAAAACATTTGTCTAAACTTAAGCTCTTTTAGCCTTTTTACCTTCTCAACTTTCATCCTCATTGACACGTCAAGTATTAGGTTGATGACTTCTTTTCTCATGGAATCATGCTTCATTGCTTCATATGAGTAAAGTGGAAAATTTAGCTGCAAGTGTACTTGCTTAATTGTTATATGACCTGGGTTTGACTAATGGTCCTTCAGGTTGTAAACTTAGTGAGCAGGCACCTTAGTTTTTACATATACCTCACAGTTACAGTTCTATTGGTCTTTCTCATTTAAGATGCTGATTTGTCTAAGAAGTTTGGATTTAATTTCTCTTTTATTTGAATAATGAATTATTAAGGTTGTCACCTAGCTAAGCATGTTTTGATATTTAAGTGAGTAAATTTTCTAATATATATAAATAGGTGAATTCAAGCTTGTATTCTGAATTATTTTTCATTTCTCTTCATGCACTATCTTCATGTTTGCTCTTTTTGTGATCTTTTAAATTTGGAATCTTGGAAAAATGTGTTCCTTCCTCCATATGTTATCTTTAACAGCAATCGCATCTCTGTGATTCGGAGGCTTGGAGAACTTGTGTTTTGGCGTCGTCTCATATCTTAATTTTCAATAGTGACAACCATCACCAATGTACATGTGCCATGCAGACTTCTGTATACTGCATATGGGTAGCAGAGATTGATCACAGAGAGAAGAAATACTAAATGCTGGAATCGGGTAATAAATTACAGAAAAAGGATGGGCAGAATATATTTTTCTCTAAAAAAATTCAGTGTCATTAGCCACAAAATTTAATTTGTAATAATGCCTGGTTAGACCGGAAAAGCTACGCAAATATCTTAATAACGTACAAAACACATAACTTAATAACGTATAAATAAAAACATAACTAAAGTTGTCTTGTCACTACGAAGTATGGCCATAAAACACAACCTAAAGTTGAACGACTAACAATCAGAGAGTAAAATAAAGTAATGATCATAAAGAATGTTCTGATTTATGAAGCAACATGAAGTGAGCACCACAAAGATTGTCTTACAATCAGTGACAACTAAAGGCTAAAGCTAATATCACGAAAAGCTTCCACAAATGGGCAATGTTTTAAATGTCGGATGTCGGATTCATGTCGGACGGCTAAAATTCATGTCGGATAGCGGAAATCGGGGATATGTCGGGGGACATGAAAAAAGGTTCGGATTGCCATATCAGATGGTGTGCATATGTGTAATATAATATCATAAATTAAACCTAAATATACTTAATAAATTCTATTGCCTAAACATATAAAAAAACAAATAACTTATAATGTTTAGGATTACTATTTCAAGAGATCTAGTCAATATGTACTATCCATAGAATATTTGCATGTCAGCATGTGTGGTTCACATCATTATTCTTGGTACTTCTATTAGACTAGTCAAGTTTGCATTGTTGTATATCTGTTGTTTCAATTTAACTTGAATATGCTTCAAGTTCTCTGCTTGATGGCTACAGCTTTGTATTCCACATATGTTCACATCTCAGTTTGATGCACTTAATGATTGCAACTAGAGAGACAAAGAGGCTGATAGAACGAGAGAGGCGAAGAAGCTGAGAGAGGGGCTGAGAGAGATGGGAGAGAGAGGAGTACCTTTCAAAGAAAAAGGACAGTTGAAGGCTTGAAGCTTTAGGATTCACTCCCCATTGTTAAACACTCAAACCCTAGTTTCCCAGAGAGAGAGAGTACCTTTGATTTGATGATGCGTCTTTAATTTTGCAACGAAGAAGAAGAAGTCGAAGCCACCGCCGCTGCCGCGTTTTTGATTTGCGCAAAACAAGCCCTACGGAAAGATATAGTTCAAGTTCAAGTTGGGTCTGGGACGGGTGGATTCAAATGCAACTTAACCTGTTATGAAAAAAAGGATTTTTGAGCAAATCGGCCGACTTTTAACCGCCGATATTTCGCCCGCTATATCTGATTTTTGCCGACATGTCACCGACATGGACCCAAAAACGACATGCGACTTAAACATCAACATATCCTATTGGTTTGATGCCAAACCCGACATGACATGGCGGCTGACATTTAAAACACTGCAAATGGGTAGAGGTTCAGGCTTCGAAACCTGATTGCATAAATCTATTTCCTTGCTCCGTATTTTCCTGTACCTGGTACTAGTGGCATTTAGGAACATATGAGATATGCAGCTGATAATCAGTTGTAGAATTCCTTTTTGATGCTGTTAGTTGCAAACTTTTATGCAGACACATATAATAACTCATATTGTGACACTGATGCTTACATATATGTGTCGAGATAAATCACCACTTACAATACTGGCAAATGATGGCATCAATAGCAGCAAGCAACCAAAAAAAAAAGAAAAATTATTTCGTGGATAAGTGTTTAAGGCATACACAATTTACAAATGAGTATCATGCGCTGGTCCTAGTTGTACTAAAGTTTTTATGTGATCATCTTTTTTTTCTTTCTGCGCAAAGACAACAATTCTTTCTTCAGTTGTGAGAGTGCTATTTTTCTTGTTGATCATGGTATCTATATATTACATACATGTACATTTTTTCATGTCTTTTAGTCTGTTTTGTGTGTTCCCGCAAATCCGCAATTACTCAGTGAAGATCCTTCACGCAGGATTGCTACATTGATATTTGCTCTCCAGAAGTCCTCAGTCTTTTCACAGATAATTTTGACTACCAACATCTTCGGCGTCATTTTGTGAAGGGACTACTTGTAGATGATGTAAGCTTTCTTTTATACACTTATTATATCTGCTTTCGAAAGTCAGTTGTGCTTATTATTTTATATGCGATATGAGAAGACACTAATGATGACTAGTTCGTTATTATTTCATCCACTTGTATTGTATTGGCACTGTAGAATGAAGTAGCCTCTCTTTTGATATGCAGTTTAATAGTAACATTTTCAAAATATGGATTTCCTGAAAAATATGCTTCTGAGGATACAAATGTTTGTAGTTTGAAATTTATTATTGTATAGCTTAATGCCGAAGTGAAATATGCGTGTAATGAACAGGATATTTTATTTCTACGTGAACATGATAAAATTAGTAGATGAATCTATGCTAGCTCGTTCATTAGACGATTATGTTTTACTTTTAAATGCAAAGGTGTATTGCCTTTATAAAGCTTCAAATTGAAGACTCTGTACATAGGTAGATTTTTTTTTATTTGGGGTTTTTGAGTCTAGAGAATCCAGATCAAGAAGTTTTATACTTGACATGTGAACTGGTATTACATCTATTGCTTCAAGAGCTACGCATATTAGACCTACTTTCTTGTTTACTCAATAGATACAGCTTCTTTTGGTAGCCAGACTCTTATTGGTGGTATTAGTAACAAATAGATGTAGTATTTTTTCCACATATAGCTCTACGAATTTTTTACTGTCTGATAAATCTTTCAAGGATTCGTTTCATAAATCTTTAGTTAATTATGGTAGAAAACCATGAGCTTTCCCTGAGTCCATAAAATACCGTCTCCACCGAAAGCGCTCTTAGGCCATAGTCACCTGCTTATTTGCCTGACTGATTATTCCTTTTTTGATATGGGTAGCAGAAAATATCTTACTTGTGAATCACATTTATCTTTGGTGGTTATACAGTTATTTCAAAATGAAATTCTTATTTGTGGAGACTCTTAAAGATTTGAAAATTTTGTGAACGTTCAGTTCTTTAATTTGCTGAGGAAGCAATCACCAACCTAAAGTTTTGCATTCTGTTATTCATGTTAGAAAGGTGTTGTTCTTTTCCTTTAAGTTTAGCGAGGAAATTTCATGGCGGCACATATTGTTTCTGTAATGAGGTTTCCATCTTGATGCTTTTGTTGGAAAATTTCATAATTATGAAATGAGTAATGGAAACTACAGATTACTTTAGCTGTCATTCTGAATGTTTGTGTCCTTATTGTTTTAAACCTATATAACTGTTGCTTAATCAATTCAGATTATGGGTTACAAAATATTCACTCATGAAGTTCGTTCATGTTACGCGGCAAGAGTTGATAATTTCAGAAGTTATGATACAATCAGCAAAGATATAATGCAAAGATGGACATATCCTTTGGTTCCAGATGTTCGGTACTTTGGAAATTTCTCAGGGATCAAGCTTGACAGGCAGGGAACGTATAAGGCACCTGGTAAGCAAAGAATGAACATCAAAAATTAATATTGCCACACTGGCACAATGTTGTAGTTTGTGATTTTCCTTATGTCTAACTGATTGTATTATTGTTATCATTTCTTATTGTCCTTTGAGTGTTTAACTGAGAAGTAGCTAAGATGCTTTTTATCTAATTTTCTTGTCTTATTATTATGGTTTGCTATAGTTTACAGGAAATTAGATTTGGTTGCAACCCAAGTGATCTAACTCTTGAGCATGTCTTGATGCTTGTCACATAACTAGTGCAACTTAAAAACAACTTTATCTATGTATGTCTTTAGCAACAATTTTATCTATCTATGTCTCTGTAGGCATACGTCTCACTGAGGTTTTCTGTGTTGGAAAACTTGTCTCTCTGTCCCGTGTAGGTTACCATAAGTCCCTGTTTCTTAACTTTTATTGTTCTTCATACTAGACAAATCGTGTCTGTATCACAGGTTCTTAACTTTTGAGGTTCTCCATGTTGGACACTTCGTGTCCATGTCTCTTGTTTGTTTCTATAGAGCATAGTTAGAAACCCATTTCTGACATGCCAAGTGCTCTGTACTTGATTTTACTTTCTATACCACATATAATATCGGTAATCCATCACACTCTATCACATATTACCATTAAAGGATTGTAGCAAATATCATTGTGTCACGGTGGTAGAACTTCTTTGCTGTATGGAACTGGTCTTGGATTCAAGTACGGCTCATGTTATTCATAAATATGTCGGTTTAAGTAAGTAAAAATGAATATCCATTTGAAAGTTGGTGTTCCTGTTATTGCTTTAGGTAGAAGTGGTGAAGATGAGTGCATTTCTAGGATATGGGCATTGATGGCAAAATGATGATCATTGATGGCACAATGATGTCCGTTATTGTTAGAAACCCACTTTTGATATGCAAAATGCTCTGTGGTTGATTTTACTTTTTATACCACATCTAATATAGATTATCCAATGCACTCTATCTATTACATAATATCGTTAAAGGAATGTAGCAATTATCATTGTATCACAGTGGTAGAACTTCTTTGCTGTATGGAACTGGTATAGGATTCAAATACGACTCATGTTATTCATAAGTATGCCGGTTTTAGTAAATAAGAAAGAATATCAACCTGAAATTTGGTGATCCTATTATTGCTTTAGGTAGAAGTGGTTAAGATGAGTGCATTTCTAGGATATGGGCATTGATGGCACAATGATGGTTGTTGTAGCAGGCGGTGATGACGCAACATAGTGCCAGTTGTAGTGTTACTTGTTGCCAAGGTCAACTTTCAAAACTTGTGTTGCCTGGTTTGCGTTGTCTGGGTTGTACATGATTTAGATTTTTTCCCCCTTTTGTCATCCTTCCCTTTCCTATTGTATAAAGATGTAGATGTAGGGCATAGATTAATTCATTGGGAAAAGGCAATAATTAATGAATGGAGGCGAAGATGATTTAGCAGAGACCTTCTGTATACCTTTTGATGTGGAACTGGTTTGTAAAAGTAATTTAATGAGATTCTGCGAAGTGCAGGAAGTTATGAGGATTTGTTTTGAAAGAAAAATGTTTGAAAGTGTTTGGTATCCTTCTTACAGAACCCTAAATTCTCAAGCACTGAACTTGCGAGAGAATGATAACTCTCTTGCACGAAGAATCGCAGGTGCCTTGTTCAGCCATTTGAAAGGTTTAGCTTAGTTCCTGCCACAGATTATTTGAGCATTATCAGAAGTCCAATATAACTTTCCCAGCATCTGTTAAACTAGCCAAATTATATGATAAAAGCTGTAGCACTTGTCACATTCTCTGTAACAAGTATATGCATGATCTAAGCAGTTCAACTCATATCCCCTAGAACACGGAACTATGGCATAATTATTCTTTTTTAAGGTTATTTTATTCGTATGGAAACACAAGCTACTTCTCTAGCATCACGTATTATTAGCTGGGGCATCTTCTGCCGCTCTTATCTTTGTTCTTCATGGTGTTTGCAAAGAACTTGAATAGATTTTTGAACCAAGCCAGTAGTGATATGGATCTCCATTTCCCAATCCCCTACTTTAAGCTTCATTGACAAACAAATTTGTAGATAACAGTATGAATGTTTAGAAAATAAGCAGCGAGAATTATGTAATGCCTAATAGTTGAATTGTTGTCAACTTCTGTGAGAAAAATGACTATGTTTAAGCTACGAAATATGCCTTGATCCCATCGTTTTAGGGTTGGAGGCTCAGGACCCTTGGTTCTCTATTCAACTAGCGTAATCTCCTCTATTATATTAACGACTGTTGTGTTCTTTTTATTGCCTAATCCGTATTATTTAAAAAGCTATGCCTACTCCTTGTCACGTCATCAACTAGGATCATATCATGGCAGCACAGCGTTTATCAGCTCACTCGCAAGTCTTTATTGGACATATCTGTACCATCTTCAGACAATTCTGCATCATCCAATCTTCATCTAAAACTGCCTCTTTCTTTTTGCAAATGCATTAGTTTCATACGATTGCCAATCATTTAGTTCAACATTTTTATTTGTGCTATAATACCGCGGATCCCTCAATTAATGTTTCTTTGATTGACATGTATTGTTCCAAAATTGTATAATAAATAGATTTTGACTGCAGCTGTCAATATTTCTTTATAACATGTGATTTTGTTTGTCTTGTATTTTTATATCAACAGTGATCATAATTTAATAATATGTTATCAACATGATGATTGTATTCCAGATTCATATTTTATAAAACATGTTTTTTAGTAACTGCATGATACATTGTTCTTCAGATGTTATCCAATCTAGGTCTGCACAAATTGGCCCCTTTTCCTTGGTTGGAAGTGGAACCACCATTGGTGACAACAGCCATATCTTCAATTCAATAGTCGGGCAAGGTTGCGCTATTGGGCGCAATGTTTGTATCCAAGGCTCTTACATATGGGATAATGTCACAATAGAAGATGACTGCAAAATTAATTATGCACTAGTTTGTGATGGTGTTCATTTAAACGCTGGAGTAGTACTTGAACCTGGTGTGATCTTATCTTTTAAGGTAAGTTTTATTATACTTATTATAGTTTTTTGTTGCTAGAATGGGTTATTCATGTACAACAGAGGCCTCTAAATTTACCAACTAGAAGAAGTGACAAGTTGTAATTAATGAGGCAAAGAGGTATAGAGGTAGACTTAAAAGAACTTGGTTTGGAGCAATTCATAAGGGTATTGATAATAGTTAACTTAATGGAGAAGATAGCCCAAGATAGAACTGAACGGAAGAACAAGATTCATGTAGTCCTAAAAAGTTTGGGTAATGCATTTGTTGTGGTTGTATTTATTTAAGGCACAAATATGTTAGTTGGATTGATTCTGACATCTTTCTAGAGTGAGCTTCATTCATGGTGCCATGACTAAGTTTCTCCTTACGATAGTGTCAAATGAGGAATAGTTGATATATGATTGAAAATGTTTTCCGTTCCCTCTGAATGTACACTTTTTTTTTACTTTATTAACCTTTTTATTTATCAACCCCTTTCAAGATTTAACATTGCGGTTTAGTTTCATGCATCCTCGGATTGATGTTTTATGGCATCTTTAGTATCACATGTTGACAAAAAGCACTAGAACATGAATCTTCGGCATTTAAGATGGTTATATAATCATTAAATTTAAGATAACAAATTACTTAATTTCTGTCTCTTAACTCAGTAATCAATTCCATTTGTATAATATGTTTCCTGCTGAAGCTTTAATATTTTGTATGTGTATTATCAACTTTTTCATTTAGAACTATGGATTTTCTTCACAGAGGAACCTTTAACTCAGTAGTTGTGATGTTTTTCGTCCTGCATTTAGATGGTTATTATTTTATTGCACAAGTACTTGACAATTATTATCTTCTAGGTTGATGTTGGAAAACAATTTGTGGTTCCTGCTTACTCAAAAGTTTCTCTACTTCCTCAACCGTCCATGCAAGATAGTGATGATGAACTCGAGTATGCTGAAGGCAACAGTGCGGTCATTGACAATCCAAGTATGATCTTTATGCTTAGTTGTTCATTTTTTTTCAATATTTATTTTTTTGACATGCTAGGCGTTACCCCAACTAAAAATTAGTGTTTTTGACAAACATGGACATGAAACACCAACCATCTTTGTCCAGCATAATTATTTTTTCTTGAAATACATATGAGAAAGTATGTCTTCCCGCAGTAAAGATCATGATATAAAAACGAGGTTCTTCTTACACATCTAAATGTACATATATTTATAAGAAATGTACATATATAATCATAATCCGTTGTTAGGAGTTGGCAATTGTGCCTCCTATGCAGCTAAAAAAATCAAAAAAAAAAAAAAAAATGAACACCTACCAGTTCAATGATGCACATAGCTAAACCCATCCTTTGAATTCCTTGCTTGCAGACCTTTGTCATGTTTTAACCCTGCTTCCATATGTGCAAGGTCCTTAGAACTGTATGTGCTTAAGAAAAGCGGATTACTGGAATTTTCTTTTGATTCTAGCGTTTTCGTTTCCCTCATAAGGACTTTAAAACTAAGTTGGACATACTTTTTGAGTTCCTACAACCTCTTATTGTAAGAATTTATAAACCATAAAGAGCCCGTCTGCGCGATATATTTTTGAGTTAGATAGGATAAAAATTTTACAACCTAAACATTCAAACACATATAATAGAGATCAAACAAATTCATTCACGCCTATATGCATCCATGTGGAAAAGTTTTGTGAATTTCATATACATGTGAACATGCATAAGCTAGTCCTAAACTTTACAGGCTTTTCTCATAACTACTGTAAAACCAAAAGCACCTTAGTGCTTGAAATTTGAGCATAAACTTCTTTGTTCAGGTTTTTGCAAAGTTTCTTCATCTGTCTGCAGGGACTTTCACTGACCCCTTGTGTCAGCCAGACATTTCTATTTTGTTGAATCTAAAAGTATTGCACCATTTTGCATCCTTAGAAAACATCATGTGAAAGTCATGAAAGAAATCTACTGGGTCTTAGCAAATCTAACATGTTAGATTGGTGGTAGTTTTATGTTAGGTTGGAGGCAGACATCATAATCATCTTACACTTTTTCTTATCATATTGGAATGAGCTACGGAGGTGAACATTTATACATCAGGTTGTCAACTTGACATTCATCCCACTAACTCGGTGCTAAATTTTTTCCCTGGAAAAGCACTAACAATAGAAGTGCTAGCAGTTGCTTCTAGGAATACCTAAATATTATGAGACATGTGAAAATTGATAAATTGTTTGAGCTAAAGTTATATCCACTTTGGGCATATATGAAAATTTTAGAGTTTGAGGCAGTGTCTTTAATTTAACCCTTCCCTCCTCTCTTGATCTCTGAGGCGACTGTACCTGTGTTTGAATGTATAAAAGTGCTAGAAGAAAGGAAAATTCTAGGCTAATGATGATTATTTATCCTAGCTTGCTCACAGGTATTCACTTGTTGATAATCTATTACACGCACCCCAAACTGATGTGAGATCATAATGCCAAGCCTGTGTTGTCACTGCTACTCCTTTCCTTGTCTACACTTCAAGGTTTCTGATCCTTACATATGTATTTGATTTTGAGTTTTTGACATATTCATCTCAAACCTCTATACAAAGCTTGAAGTTGTGAAATTTCCGGATAGTATTTGTTTCTCTTTATTTTCATGATCATTTATGTCATATAAGAATATGCTTATTCTGCAGCAATTACGAGTATGGTGTATAACGGAGAAGCGGATCTCATGCCAAGTTCATCGGATGCAGAAGTGCTCAACACTTCTAAGGTACAACACAATATTTCTATTTAATATTGTTTTATGTTTTTTATTAGCTAAATTACTAGGTTGGTATTTTTAGGACTGTGTTTCCAATATGGCATTTTTTTTCTTTCACTGGCGACATAATGGTATTAATATCAACATTTGATGTCAATTTGGTATTGTTTTATATCGCAAAAATAACCAGTTTGGTATATTTAGTAGTAGAAAAATTAACCAGCTTTGATTTAATTTTGATATTAGTACCCTAATGTCGTGGGTGAAAGGAAAATACCATATTTGGAAGCATGGTCCTACTGGAAATGCCAATTTGGTAACTTAACCTTTTTTTAATTCAATACTTGTGTATACAATCACAATAGAAATTTGTGTGGGTTCTTTGTTGGTACTATTTTCAATGTCTTTTGGTGGTAAGAGAGGCTATGCTCTAATAGGGATAGAAGACGTGAGATCCTTTTGAAATATTACATTTAAAGATTCATTATTGATCTCTATGTTTAACATAAAATTATCATCCAATTGGCTTCTATATCTCCTACTTTTTCCATTATACTAGTTGGGATGCACGTGCAAAGCACGTGGTTAATTATCATAATTGTTTATTTTTGGTTTATTTTCTTAATATAACTTGGTTGTGAATTTTTTTTATTTTAAACCTCCACTTGTTGATATAATAATTATGTAAACTTTCATAATACTCGCATTTTATGTACCTTTAGTTTTTATTTTATATGTTGTTGTGACCATAAGTAGTGTGAGCAAGAAATCGTCCGAAAAGATTAATCACTCATATGTCAATCTGTTTTTGAATGCGTCAAAGCTCATGATAACAGATGACATTAAATTCTTATGAATAAAAAAATAAAAGAAGAAAAAACATCTTCCATGTTGCTCCTTAAGAGACAGGTGGGTATAGCCGAAAAAGGTAAAAATTAGCTTGAATTTTAGGTCAAAAAAAGGTCAGCAATAAAGACTACCGTGTTAGTTTCTAATTAGAATCGAGCCTATTTCTTGCTTAGTACTTAGTAATGGTATTCAAATATGATCAAATAATTTTAAGCAAACCATGCCAAAAAAAAAAAAAGAAAAAAAAGAGAGAAACATTAACAAGGTCTATATTATATAATTGAAGCTACTTTTAAGATCCATTAAATAATGAGGTATACAGCCTTTATTGTTCTTAAACTGGTGTCTTGTATCGTGTAACTAATCTCCTTTGTTGTGTCTCATGTGAATTTGTTAAGTAATACTTTAATATGAATTTCTCATCGTTAAGTATTTTGCTATATGATAACATGTGCAAAAATTACAAGTTGAAACCTTTGATGTCTATTTGATCAATTAAAGTTTTAACATTTGTAATGTCATAACTAAATTCAATGCAATAACAAGATTGATATTAGTCTAGAAAAATATTATCATCGGTTATCATCATCAAGTTGAATAATCAAACTATTTGACCACATGCAAATGCACGTGCTAGTAACGTTAATAAGAAAAAGTAATAAGACAAACTTATAAGAATAAATTGAAGTAAATATTTACGGGTAAATACATAAGTATTTCAAATCATGCATATTTATATCATTTGCAAGTAAGAGAAAGCAAAAATTTTAAATAAAAAGACTCAATTTACTTTTATATTGAATCGCATGATCACATGTAAATACATAGTATGGTCATATTTATATCGGTTGCAAATAAGATACACAGAAAATGTATCCATTTGTAGACAAAATTGCGTGACATAATGTTCACCAATTATGCAATTATTGATTAACTAACCACTATCCTCAAAATAATCTTGTGAATCCTCTAGATACATTCATCACAATGTAGCCGGATCTTCAACACACAGTGCTTAGAGTAGGCTGCTTCATATTACAAAAAATTAAATAAATTAGTCCTTAAATGTAAATAATTCTTTTAAAAAATCATAAAATGAAATGTACTTGAAATCGCATACAGTCCTTTCGAGATATTCTGGATAAAAAATTTCAAAGGAAAAAAATTTCTCACACAGAGGAGAAAAATATCAATTTTTTTGAAGCCCATGGATTTAAAAAAAAATCTTACCTTCATAGTTCTCGACACGACTTTTTCATGAGCAGACATCCTCAGCAATGTATATCAAGTATTAGAACAACACTAAATAGTCTATATTCATCTCTCCCAATGCCCTGAAGGCATACGAAAAACTTCATAATAGTACTAATGGTTCTTTATCTATATAACCCCAAAGGATTTATATTATAAACTAGTCGAGTTTTGATGATTATAGTTGAGAGGGTTGTCTTGATTTGAATTTAGATTTGTTTTGCTTTAAAAAAAATTAAGTAATATAGGATCGAAGAGGTAATTTAGCATTGAATGTTCTTGTCAATGGCTTTTAGCAATCACATGCATTCTAATATATATAGATGAATAAGTAGTCAACATGATTTCGCACTTACAAACTAAAGCAATGAATGTCATAGTCATTGCAACGGCACAAAAACAGTTATCAGTAAGAAAGAGCTATCTTACATCCTTACACCAGTGAACCACCCAAAAAAAAAATTGAAGGATTCCATTTTCAAGTGTACAAATCTAAAAAGTTACTTCCAAGTTACATTCAAATCCTCTCCTATTAGAATTTTGAAAAACAGCCGACCACTCTTCAAAGGACCAAAACTAAACACACACACAATAAGAATCATCAAATTAAACAAATCTCTCCTACAACTTTGCATATCCACGCAATAATTGAAAATTCAAATTACGATCCAAGAGAGCAATTAAGCAACTGCTCTAATTCTAGTGTCGTCATTCTTGAAGGTGGTTGATAAGTGGGTTAAATAGAGGTCGGGATTGTTGGCGAGAAGTCGCGAGCTATTGTAGAAGTGGAAATGAGAGAGATTGTGAGAGGAAGAGCTTTAATTTGGAGAAGAGGAACTTTTTTTATGGAAGAGGAGAGATTGATGAGAGGGGAAGAAGTGAGGATTTGTATTTACAGATTGATTGTTTTGGCGGCTATGAGATGGAGAAGATGAAGACGTTTGAATTGAGACCACATCCATATATAATTATATGGTGTAAATTTATAGATTGAGAATGCTTAATCATGATTCATGGGAGTCCAAAGGATTATGAAAAAACATTTAAATTATCTTTACCAAACTAACCTTTTTCCAAATATAAATACAAAAAGCTATACATGTAGTCTATGTTATAAAAATGATTGAATGTATTAATTTGAAGGGTTTGATGGTTATGAGGTAGTGGCTCATCTAGCAAAATGTGCTATCAAGGGATAGAGGAGGTGAGACCCACACCTTTTGATGTGACAAGTATGGTGAGTCTCACTATGTGGTTATTTCTTGGTAGCTCATTTAGCAAAATGAGTCGCCACCTCATACCCATTTTTTCATACCCATTTTTTTTCCTAGTTTGAATTTTATTATAATTATAATTGAATGGGAATTTGAATGAGGGCAATTTGGTGATTTGGATGAAATTTGGAGGGCATTTTAGGGGAAAAACTTTTAACATAGGACACACTTTTAGAATAGAATTTGATAGATTTTATATATATATATATATATATATATATATATATATATATATATATATATATATATATATATAGAGCAAGGCTCTATGAACTTAAGTTCATAATGAATAGTGGTGCACCAACTTTTTATCCACTCATCTTGCCTTGAGATTTGTGATGCACAAATCTCAAAGTTGCCTTTATATCTTTCACGGATCCCAAAGCAAGATGAGTGGTTAGAAAAGTTGGTGCACCACTATTCATTATGAACTTAAGTTCATAGGAGCCTTGCTCTATATATATATATATATATATATATATATATATATATATATATATATATATATTTCTTAGTGGCCTAAATATGAAGTCAAATGACTCAAATCTGTTATTTTGAACTCTAAATCTTGATAACCACTGAGGTTTTCTAATGTTGCTCCGAACTTGCACTTTAGTTTGTGTCGGGCATATGAAATTTGTAGAGAGAAAAGTTAAGGAAACTAGACAAAGTGTAAATTTCTTCCTATATTTTGTTTGGCATATGGAAACTTGATGAAATAAATTGAGGTGTATGAATATGGTATTAGTTGTTTATTATCTATCTCTTGATTAGTGGATTTAAATACAAAAGAATGTAGGCAAGGGAAATGATTGTAGTAATCCCAGAGGGAACGAGTGGAAAGGGAGTGGATGTGATGGAACTAATTGCATTTGGAGAAGAGAGGGGTACACTACGATTTATGTTGGTTTAGTGTAGAGAATAGGAAGGAAGGGAAATTTCATGACAAATATGACTTAAGTCTAGGGATAATATTGGAATTTCAGAAAACATCACTTAAAAGTCAATCCCTCCCCACCAAATTGGTCCACTTTAGGAGGGCTAAGAAAGTGAGGAAATGTGTTTCTGTTTAGCCCTCCCATCCATTCCCCTCACTTACTAAAAGTTATAAACAAGGACAACTTTCCTCCCATAGCTCACCTCTTCTCTTAACAAAAGTTATCTAAACTCACTGTAAAGCAAAATGGGAGGGAAGCTCAAGAAATAATTACATACTATGGATCAACTTTCTTCCCATAACTTTTCTCCTCTATGAAACGTTTTTTTGGAAGTTTATCCTATGTGGCAGTTGTGATCCATGTAACCTAGAAACTCTAGTTGCTAAACTTTTGGCCCAAATTCCACATGCCAGATATGGATATTACAACAATTCGGGGAAGATTCCATAACTTTCCTACACTTCCCTCAAAATTCCATATGCCAAACACCCCTAAGTTATGTGGCTGATTTGCTAGGTATCAAATCCTTCAATGTGGTGCTTTACATTGCATACCTATCCTTTTTCAGTCTCTAACTACTTGACACTGTTTGTCTGGGACATCTTGTCTTTCTTTTGTTAGGGACTATTCTTTATATTGCTGGCTGAAATTCTTGATAGTCTATTACATTATTATCTCATAACTTAATATCAATTTCGAGGCAATCATGGTAATATTTTCTGACATTAATCCTTATATTTTCTTCCGCTGTGATGATCGTGTAATATTTGTGACATTGTCAACAGTCAGCATACTTTTCGGTCATGCCTCAGCTTGCATTTCCCTACATTTAATTAGACTAGTCCCTATCTCAGAATAATGCTTTTGTTCATGTTTTACTGATTTTTCATATTTTATTACTCCTAGGCTTCTCTTGTAGGAGCTTACATATGGTCAGGTGGTGAGCCAGGGCTTGAAGAAGAATGGAAGCATTCAATTGCGCCAATTCCTATTGAAAAACTTAATGAATTCTTTCTTGATCATTCTTTTGATTTTGATGAATCAAACCAAGATGTCGTCTGTCTTCCACCTTCTGGAGAGTTGCAGCCTGATTCAGGAAGTGTTGGTTTTGATGATGATTATAGAGATTCTGCTGATTTTGAGAAAGAGGTAAAATAAGTATAGAACATTAAATTTTCACGTGGAATAGTCATCCTCGTTTCCATAGATACTCATTTAATTTATTATTTTCAATTTAAGGTGGAAG
Organism: Asparagus setaceus; assembly: GCA_012295165.1. Classification (NCBI taxonomy): domain Eukaryota; kingdom Viridiplantae; phylum Streptophyta; class Magnoliopsida; order Asparagales; family Asparagaceae; genus Asparagus; species Asparagus setaceus. Next base: position 18,962,404 of record CM022710.1, read on the forward strand.
CAACTTTCCTACGAGCTTTTACAGGTGTTGATCAAGATAATGTGATTATAGAAATTAATTCATTAAGGTAACTCTATTCCATTGTGCTCTTCAGTGCAGTATTTTATAGCATTCATTAAGTTCTCCAAGTTGACTATTGGTATCTATAAAACTTAAAGTTTAGTTGCACTGTAACTATAAGGTTTTTCCATAATGTAGTTCTTCCCGCTTCACATCTGAGAAGTAGCTTACTTTTCTTTGCGAAGAGATGGAGAAATATTAGAACGCATTTTCTTTGTTAGTTGTTGATGTCAAGTATCGAACATACCCTAGTGTTGTGCAATTGGCCCTTGGACAAATTCACCTAGATTGTATTCCTTGTTCTCTCTGCAGCTATTGTATTTTCTCTTCGCAATCATCATGACGATATCAGAATATAATGAAATGTTGCTGCTAGGTGTTAAGTGATGGAGCAATATCTGCAAGTAGGCTCATTTATGAGTTTTGAATTGCACGAAGATGTATTAATTTAAATGAGAATATAATGACTAGTCTCGAATGGACCTAGGCAAGATTTATCAAAAATCTCGTTTTAATGAAGTCAATTGTATCAGGTCTATTTATAGATATTTTACTATCTTTTATCTTCGACATTAAAGTATGAAACTGCTAATGCTCCTTAAACATTTCTTTTCATTCTCATCCAAAAAAATTAGGGAAGTTTTCTTATGAAAATGCCAACCTCCAATCCTATTATTGTAATACATTTATGTGTATTATGCAGATATGAAGAACAACAGGGAAGATTGGGGGTATAGTTTCATAAGCTAAGGTGATAACGACTTAAAAAATAAAATAAAACAGAAAATAGAATATCCAAACAAAGATCATATGGAGGCCAGCTACTTCAACCACTATTTCCCTATCAAAACAAAGAAGAAATTATAAACTATTAATTAAAAAGAAAAATATAAAAAATAATTTGCTCTTGTCCGTACCTTCTCTCTAAACTATTAAATTTGTCCCTTCTTAGTTCTCACTCCCTGAACTACTTTTTGTCTCATCTTACTTGCGAAACTAGTAATTTTGTTTCTACTTACCCCCTGAACTATTTTTAGTCTCATTTTACCCTTGAACTATCACTTTCCACTCTAACTTCATTTAAAACACCCACAAAGTAATAAAGGAAAAGTGGTAGATACTTAAAGTGATAGTTGAGGGTGTAAGCATGGATGAATTTAATAGTTTAGTGGGTAAGATGAAACGAAAAATAGTTCAGAGGGTAAGAATGAAACGAATTCAATAATTTAGAGGCTATATAGGACTAAAAATAATTCAGGGGGTAAGAAGGGAAAAAATAAATAGTTTAGGGGGCAAATATGGTATGGAGCTAAAAGAAATACATATGGGCACTTGTTGCATAAACTAATATCTCTTTTAAGATTATTTTCTTTTGGCTAAATGGCACTTAAATACCCTATTGTTTCACTAACTTTACACTTTAATATCATGAATTGCAAAAAGTAGCACAAAAATACCCTAAGTTGTTCAAAAGTAGTACAAAAATGTCGTAAGTTGTTCAAAAGTAGCACATTGCTACCTTATGTTAGTTGGATGTTAGAATATTCTAAGGAATATTCTCATGTGCTTAGCACTTGACCCCATTTGTTGCTTTAATTACAATTTTACCTACCCCTTAAATTTATTATCACCATTTCAATGGAGGGTATTTTTGTCAAAACAGCTAGTTTTTAACGGTGTTAACATGATTCTAATGGTGGACAACTTAGGGAATTTTTGTGCTACTTTTTACAACTCAGGGCATTTAAGTGTAAAGTTAGTGAAACAATAGGGTATTAAGTGCCATTTACCCTTTTCTTTTTGAACGTGATGATCATTTAGGGAGATTTTCTAGGTTAAAAAACCAGCAATGCAGAATAGCATGGTACAGTTTTGTCTTAGGTGAATGAATTTAATGGTTTAGGGGTATGTAGGAACTGAAAATAGTTCAGAGGGGTAAGAAGGGACAAAATAAATAATTCAGGGGGCAAGTAGGGTATGGAGCCAAAAGAAATACATATGAAGATTAGTTGCATTAACCATATCTGTTTGATAATCATTTAGGGACAAAATTAATAATTTAGGGGACAAGATAAATAATCTAATTTTCTATTTGTTAATCATTTATGGAGATTTTCCAAGTTAAAAAACGACAGTCCTGAATAGTATGGTGCAGTCTAGTATTAGGTGATGGGGGTGTATTGTCTAATATGAGAGGTGGTACTCTGTGGTAATGCAGTTCCTTGTACATAGCCTTTGTTGTTAACAAGGTTCAAAAACACGGTTTTATTATCCGTTCGGTCCGAGAGCGAGTCACGATTAATCGGATTATGCGCCGATTAATCGGATTATGCGGAATTATCTGTTTTTAAATTTTTTAACATATATTTATTATTTTTCACACATAAAAATATATATAATTCATAAAAGATAGAAGATATACTAAGAAAAATACAAATAAACATGCGACTGAATAATTAATAATTAAGTAACTAATTAAACACTCAATCCAATGCATCCATTATCCATGCATACATCATAATTAACTAGCTACTCAAATAAAAGTTACTAATTAAAACAAAATATTCATAAACTAAAACCAAAACATTTAGTCTTCCTCATCATCCTCATAACGAATGTCAGCATCCAACTCTTCTTCAGAGAGAGCCTCAAAGTCATCATTATTATCCTCATCCAAATCATCTTCATTAGTCCCTTCATCAGTCATGTCATCAATAGCTGCACTAGAAGATCCCTCCTGATTTGTCCTTGACCTACTAGCATGCCTCCTGAGTGTCCTTCTGCTCCTCCTACGCGGGTCTTCATTAGCCCCACTAGCATCGGCAACAATCTTCCATGAAAGTCCGCTACCCGAAAAGATCTCCTCATCTTCTTCATTCTCCCTTTCTATAACATTGCCGGACTTCCAGTGCAACGCCCTAGAATCATCATTAGCCAGAAGCACGTCCTTGATTTTGCCAGTCTTTGTTCTTCCTTCTCTTTTTTGTATGATCTTTCTATTGAATTGCACAAATGCAAGATCATTTAGCCGCTTTGGGTCAAGCCGGTTCCTCTTTTTAGTATGTATCTGCATATTTTACAAATCAAGATGCAGTTAGAAATCATGCATCAATCATCACGATACATTACTAACTTGTTGAAAAAAAATTATTACCCCCTCAAATACACTCCAGTTTCGCTCACAACCCGAGGAACTGCTAGTCAAACTAAGTATCTTTATCGTCATCTTTCTCAAATGAGGCGCATCTCCTCCAAAGCTATCCCACCAATGTGCTATTAATTTAAAATAAATATATAAATATCAATTAGCATATTAACTGACTATTAAGCTAGGAGTAGACAAGAAGCTTGAAACAATGTTTGTACCTGGATCAAAATTATCAGTGCCGTTGAAACTCATATAATAGCGTTTTGACAATCCACTTCCCATAAGCCCTTCCGCATTCTTGTACTTCACCATTTCTTCTTGTGCAATCTTATCCTGTACCTCCTCCATCCCCCGAAAGAATACATCAAGACAATAGTAAATAGCACTCCTAGCAGCAGTAGTCTCGTGAGGTGTCTTATCCCTATAGTAGTAATAGGGATTCAAAAAGTAAGCTGCCAAATGTAGTGGACTGTCTAGCCTCCCTACCACATGCTTCTCGATAATCTCAACAATCGGTCGATAAACAGCCACCTTCTTGTTGCAAGCAGATTTTATCTCATTCTTGGCATCCTCCAACATACCATAGACAAAGCCCATGGAGGGTCTCCTATCTGCATCAACAATTCTCAGAAACTTGAAAAGAGGAGCATAGATTTTGATCAACAACTGTGTATCCTTCCAGAAACTATCAGAATAGATTGTAGACTTAGTGGCAACTCCTTTAGATGTTTTGGCCCATCTGTTCTCCTCCCACTCAGGTGAAGAGACCATAGCAGCTAATTGCGGCTTCTTCTCCACCAAACAAGTCAGACTAAGGAAGGAAGTGGCAAACCGTGTAACTCCTGGGCGAACAAGCTCCCTTCTATTAGTAAACTTGCGCATCAAAGAAAGAGTACTATGATGCGAGTAGAGAAACACCGTGAGATTCCTTGCCTTGTCTATCACAGTCTTGAAATTTAAAAGCTTCCCAATATCCTCCAACATCAAATCAATAGTGTGTGCCGCACAGCTAGTCCATAATATATTCGGACGCTCATCTTTCAACTTGTTCTTTGCAGCCATGTTAGAAGCAGCATTATCGGTAACCACCGCACTACACGAGACTCTCCAACCTCCATTATGCAATCTTCAACCCACTTATAGATGTAGTTTCCCGTGTGGGCATGCTCGGAGTCTTCGATAGACTTGATGAAACTCGTGCCCTCCTTGCAATGGACGCACAAGTTCATCACACTCCTGTGCCTCTTGTCAGTCCATCCATCGGTAAGGATACTGCAACCGTACTCATCCCACCATTGCTTCTGCTTCTCCAACCCTCCCTCAATCTTATCACATGCCTTCTTTAGAAGAGGAACTCTGAATTGATACTGACTAGGCCCCTTGTACCCCGGCCCATACCTCCCAATCGCCTCACATGCGATATCGAATTCCTCCATGTCAAATACATGAAAAGGAAGTCCCGCTGCATATGCCCACATGCTCAATTTTTCATGAGCTAAATCCCTCCATTGCCTCCTCTAAGTCTCATTAAGCACGGTTTGCTTTATTTTTCCATCTGCAACCATCTTGTCTAACGGACCAGAGACACGTGGCTTTTTCGAGCCGATACTAGCTAGCTCGGGTGCTTCCTCCTCCCTCTCATCTGAAATGCGGACCTCTTGTCTCATCTCATACTCCGCCTTCTTCTTGTTGTTCTTTCTCATCCTGATTGCATCTAAGTTCTGTCGACAAGCTCGCCTGTCCTCGTCATTTGCATTAGGGCATCCTTTTACTTCTCCACCAATTCCGGCGATGTGTTGTTTGAGATGGTTGACTCCTCCCTTCATGACCTTCATGCACTTCTTACATTGCACGGTGAGATGGCAATCCTTACTCATGAGCTTCCCATAATTCCATCCCACGTCAGTAGAACCAGGAGGTTTTTCCGGTATTTGCTCACTACTAGTGTTGTTTGGTCTCTCGCTCATGCTTGAATTTGAGGCCATTGATGATGACATATAAATCAAGAAATCCTACACATAAAAATAAAATACATGAATGAATGTAAGATGCTTATCAATCACATAAACCCATAGCCATTCAAAACCCTATCATGCTCTACTGTTTAAAATTTCCTGTGTTGACTCGGACACTCAATGCACTTGATATACATGTTCAGTGCTCACTATGTGTCTACTTGATGCATAAAGAAGAAAGATGAAACCCTTTTTTTTATAAGGCATCATAAACAGTGTATATAAACTTGAAAAGAGTTGGTTTTATATTTGGATTGTGATTATATTTGAATGAGAATGATTTGGCTCCAAATCCTTTTGGAAGAAACCAAGTTCCAACTTTTTAGATCAATATGTTCTTTACTAATGTTCAACTTTCTGTGCTTTTCAGTCCAATGCTACAAGGGTTCATGGCAATATCTTTGAAGATAAGATATGCTCCAGAAAGATGGGAAAGATTGGATTAAATGGAATAAAAGAGTGAAAAAGCTAGAAATTCACCTTCACTGTCACCTCCCGCCGCCACCGGCCGAGGTGCTTCTTCTTGCCACCGCCGTCATTTCTTCTTGCCGCCGCCCTTCTTTGCATTCTTCTGGCTTCTTCTTCTTGTGTTGTTCTTCTTTGTCTTCTTCTTCTTGTGTTGTTCTTCTTTGTCTTCTTCTTCTTGTGTTGTTGCTGCCGTCGCCGGAGATGGGGGCTTGAAAGAGATAGAGAGATGGGGAGGGGGGAGGCAGCCACAGAGAAAGAAAGAAAGATGATGGGAGGCGGCCAGGGAGAAAGAGAGGAAAAAACCCTAGGTTGTTGGGTTTTATTCAAACGGGTTTAAACGGGTTTAAAAATATATGCGGGTTCAGTTTTTTTGAACCCGAAACCCTGTTTAAAACCCAAATTCAGTTTAAAACCCAATGTAAAACTCGCCCGCATACTCATTTTATGCGGGTGAGTATGCGTTTTACTCGGGATTATGCGGTTGACCGCATAAATTACCGAATCAGCCCATTTCCAAGCGGAAATGGGCCGATTCCGCATATGCGGCCGCATATGCCGTTTTTTAGAACCTTGGTTGTTAAACTGTATTATTGATCTGGGTGTTGCAGATAAAGAATCACTTGCCCATTATCTCTTACTCATAAAACCTATAAATCATCATTAGCCGTAAGCACGCCCTTGCCTGCCTTTGTTCTTCCTTCTCTTTTTGTATGATCTTTCTATTGAATTGCACAAATGCAAGATCATTTAGCCGCTGGGTCGGTTCCTCTTTTTAGTATGTATCTGCATATTTTACAAATCAAGATGCGTTAGAAATCATGCATCAATCATCACGATACATTACTAACTTGTTGAAAAAATTATTACCCTCAAATACACCTGGCCACACAACCCGAGGAACGCTAGTCAAACTAAGTATCTTTATCGTCATCTTTCTCAAATGAGGCATCTCCTCCAAAGCTATCCCACCAATGCTATTAATTTAAAATAAATATATAAATATCAATTAGCATATTAACCGACTATTAAGCTAGAGTAGACAAGAAGCTTGAAACAATGTTTGTACCGGATCAAAAATTATCGTCGTTGAAACTCATATAATAGCGTTTGACAATCCACTTCCCATAAGCCCTTCCGCATTCTTGTACTTCACCATTTCTTCTTGTGCAATCTTATCCTGTACCTCCTCCATCCCTAAAGAATACATCAAGACAATAGTAAATAGCACTCCTAAAGAAGAGTGAGAGTGTCTTATCCCTATAGTAGTAATAGGGATTCAAAAAAGTGCTGCCAAATGTAGTGGACTGTCTAGCCTCCCTACCACATGCTTCTCGATAATCTCAACAATCGGTCGATAAACGACCACCTTCTTGTTGCAAGTGATTTTATCTCATTCTTGGCATCCTCCAACATACCATAGACAAAGCCCATGGAGGGTCTCCTATCGTCATCAACCTAAACTTGAAAAGAGTTGGTTTTATATTTGGATTGTGATTATATTTGAATGAGAATGATTTGGCTCCAAATCCTTTTGGAAGAAACCAAGTTCCAACTTTTTAGATCAATATGTTCTTTACTAATGTTCAACTTTACGTGCTTTTCAGGTCCAATGCTACAAGGGTTCATGGCAATATCTTTGAAGATAAGATATGCTCGAAAGATGGGAAAGATTGGATTAAATGGAATAAAAGAGTGAAAAGCTAGAAATTCACCTTCATTGTCACCTCCGCGCCATTGCCATTCTTCTTCTTGTGTTGTTCTTCTTTGTCTTCTTCTTCTTGTGTTGTTCCATTCTTTGTGTTGTTCCATTCTTTGTGTTGTTCTTTGCCGTCACGGAGATGGGGCTTGAAAGAGATAGAGATGGGGAGGGGAGGCGCCACGAGAAAGAAAGAAAGATGATGGGAGGCGCCGGAGAAAGAGAGGAAAACCCTAGGTTGTTGGTTTTATTCAAACGGGTTTAAACGGGTTTAAAATATATGCGGGTTCAGTTTTTGAACCCGAAACCTGTTAAAACCCAAATTCAGTTTAAAACCCAATGTAAAACTCGCCCGCATACTCATTTTATGCGGGTGAGTATGCGTTTTACTCGGGATTATGCGGTTGACCGCATAAATTACCGAATCAGCCCATTTCCAAGCGGAAATGGGCCGATTCCGCATATGCGGCCGCATATGCCGTTTTTTAGAACCTTGGTTGTTAAACTGTATTATTGATCTGGGTGTTGCAGATAAAGAATCACTTGCCCATTATCTCTTACTCATAAAACCTATAAAGCAATCCCTTTACTTTTGAGATAGATTCTTGAGTTTTCCTTTTAAGGTAGGGCGTCTGCCTGCGCCTTTCCCTTCACTTGCATGCTAATCAACCACAAAATGTTATCAGAGGCATGCGCCTCAGTGCTCCTGCGCACGGGCCGTGGCGAAGCGCCCCACATCTAATGCGGCAGCACTTTATTGCACCTCGCAATTGTCTTGCGTGATGGCGCTTTACACAGGGCGCATGTGTCATGGGCGCCTTATTTTCACACCATAAACTACTCTTTCCGTGACACTTAGTCACTCTTGGCGTTCAGCCCACCAACCAAGCACTCAAGAACGCAAGAAAACTTTAGGTGGAACTTGAGATTTCTATTGCTTAATACTTGCTTGGATATAAATGAGCTCCCGGTTGGCCTCTTATATAGGAGAGACTCTTTTACATGAATGATCTAGATTTCTCTTCTACAGAATTCTATACATTCAAGGGCCAAGATTAATCCTCTAGAGAATTCGATACAAATATCTCATATACCAGAATATCCAAGAACTTACATGAACATTCCAGAGTTTGGCTGATGTGGCGCTGATGTAAGCGCTGACTTGGCGAGAGAAAAAGCTGTATGTGACACATGCAAGGCATAGTCTTGTATATTTTTGTTCTTTAACATTTGATTGGGTCTTTATACCTGATAGTCCATATTACTAGAAAAGAAAGATAAACCAATTAGGCCATTTTCCCGATTGAGGACCCTAACTCGTTCTTGTTTACTAGTTGATTTGCGTCGATATTAGTATTGATTTGACTTTTGATTTGGAAAATTATGAACTTTACTATGTTGGGTGTGTTAGCATTATGAATTAAGATCTTATGTTGTTATTTGATAGTAGATATTAGTTATCTTGACATAATTTTATATGAAAATATAAGCATGTTCATTCATGCTTGATTATCTATCTTGAAAAACGATGTGTGTGGTGTGCGCCTCATTTCACATGAGCACAAAGCGATGCGTTGTGCCTTGCGTATGTGCGCGTGAGGGACTTTGCGCCCTGCATTATGCATCGCGATTGATAACGCTGCAACCACCTTATGTATTGTTACTTTTTTCTTCAGTTCTAGTTAATATTTTCATATTGTTCACTTCATCGTATTTCTTTTTTCTTTTCAGTTAATTGTTCTTACTTCCTTATTTCTGCAATTTATCTCCCTCCCAACTTAAATCTTTTCAATGACTGTGCAGCCCCTGAAATGATGCATTAGGCAGTGGATTATTATTCTCTCTATTCAGTCAACCTATGAAAGAGGAAAAAGTAACATAATAAGACCATCGGCAACACTAGAACTAGTGCCTTATTCCATGGAAGCGACCACCTTTCCTTTTGCTTAATACCTCATCTGCTATAACCATGTTACTTCTTGACTTGCACTTGGCACTTTACCAACACTTGTGTGGTTGATTGTGAAAGAAGCCTGCAATTGGATATTACCAACTTAGCTGCAGGAAATGATGGGGGTTTCAAACGATGGGCTGGTCCGGCAGGCAGTTCGACCTACCACGTTCAAGGCGAGCTGCCCGACCCGCCCGATCGGTTCGGTGTGGGCGAGCACGCTTCTCGATCCCGGGTTCGACTGGACCTGTGCCACCACCGACCAGTCTAGGTGCGGGCAAGGTCTAACCTGGCCCACGGCCTGTGGGTCGTGGGCCGACCCATGGGTTTTTCGTCCAACTTTTTTTCCTATTTTTTACCTTTTTAATTATATTAAACTTGTATTTATAATTATAAAATTATTTCTAATTTATTTTTTAGTAATTTAAACTTATATTAAACTATTTTTAAACTTGTATTGAACTTTTTAATCCTTCCAAGTAGACAGCAATGAGCTTAAAGATCACTGTTTTGTTTCTCAATAGGCCAAAAGGCAGCCAAAGACTTATGGCCTTTTGGCTTTGTTGGCAGCGAGCTGCAGACCCAAAAGGCTAAAGGAACAGCTAGTCTAACTAAAAAATATATCATGGGCCGTAGCCGGTCTGCCCGTGGCCTGGGCGTGGGTCACATGGGCCAGGCCTACTTTTCTAACCCCGGATCTGGTGCTCGACTGCCCTACTGCGGACCGAAAGTACATCTGGTCGCCCGCCCACTCACGGGTCGGTCGGCCAGGATCCATGGCGCTGGCCGGTCGCCCGGTCGATCATCCACGCCAACCCTAGGGGTTTGGGGAAGTTTATTGTTATTGATGCTCAGGAGTTTTGGTATTGGAAATGACTGGAAGCTGGGTGCTGATGGATTATAATAGCAACTAATTTATTGTTTCCGATTTGAATATCTGAACTTCATTGGTTCAAATTTTTTGAAAGTTGATGTTAATAGAAGTTAAATTGTGTAAGCAGTTGTGGTTTAGGTGGTGGCTTATTAGTTATTACGTTATAGTTTGGATGGGAATGTGTATGTTGTTGACATATATGCAAACCAGTTCAACGTCTTCCATTTTATGCTTTCATCTGTTTGCTGAATAGTCAACATAATTATGTTCTATATCTTTTACCTATAATCTCTACCAATACTTAAGAATTCTGTTCATTAAAATCTTATCTAGGCAATACGTGCCATTTTAAATTAGACCAGTGCTTATCTGGAAGGCATTTATTTTGAAATATCTGTTTTTGGCAATGTCATGCCCTTCCTCGAATTTATTCTACGTTCAATATGATTGCATTGTTGAGCGTTGGCACACATATCCTCCTACATATTCTTTTTCCTGGAATGGAGATTGTAAATGCGCATCTGTGACACAGTGGATTCTTACCTCCTTGAATGAATTTTGTTTTCTACATTCAATATGATTGCATTATTGAGCGTTGACACACATCCTCCAACAATTTCCTTTGCCTAGAATGGAGATTATAATGCACATCCATGACACAATGGATTCGATTTACCTCCTTGAATGAATGTTGCACAGCATTCCATCTTATAGTTTGCAGGAGTGCTTTAAAATTGCCAATCCTACTTACTAGTTTACTCCATGACTAATTTTAAGTAATTTTGTCATTCATGGTTTATTTAGGTTGTCGTACAACATGTCGCATGCGGATTGTGCTGGAGCATTGTTCTACTCTATCATGAAATCAGCTTATGATTCTCCTCATTCATGTCAAAGTGAGTGCTAGTTGTTTTCTTGCCAGCTTCATATTATTCCACATTTTTCGTGTTGCTATGAGATGGAGTATTATCAGATTTCTGATACAGTCCGCTCTATGTATTTATGTATAACTGCACAGATGCAATTATAGCTGTAGACATGATGTATGTAAATACAACATACACGCATGCACACATATATAGAGGTTGGGGCTCTTATTTGAGCGGGGTTACACATACCTACATGTTTGTGTTTAGATGTATGTATATCATAATTGTTCGGGTGCCGATCTGGTTCTGTGTGGGTGTAACCATACATGGATACAGTATCCATATGCTTGCAAGACAACTAGAGATAGAAAGCTCAGGAGCGATGGAAGAAGGGATCCTTTCTTTTCTTTTTTCTTTTTTTTGGGGAACACCAGCTGGGGGTTCAACGCTAACATCAGCCCAATACCAGTGCAGTTTTCGAGTCTATATAAAATGCACAAATACTGCAAAGATATGTATTTGTTGGCCACCCTGGTGCTATGGAAAATAAAATAGAGTACTTTCATGGGACAATATCCTAATATGTGGTTTCTGAGGAGGATTAGGCACCAAAGCGTCCATATTGGTCCCAAGTTGGTGTAAAATATAGGATAGTGTAGGTGTAATGGTATTCACAGGAGTTTTTTCTTCATAGGTTCTGTAGTTTCTTTTCTTGTGGGCACAGGGGTCAGTGGGTCGTGATAAGCTTATACATAAGTGTTCAATGAAAACAACTTACATGGTATAGTATGGAAACTTGTAGTTGCAATAATTGCAACGAAGAATAATAGTGTGTTTGCTAGAACTATTTTGATATGTGAGTTATTCAATAGGTTCAGAGTGTGAATCAAATTATATTTTAGGAGAAGGGTGAAAAAAATAAAAAGGGAAGGTGGACTTTATATTAATAGAGTTTTATTTTATAAGAAAAGGAGTTGATTAGAAGTGATACTAAGTATTGTTTTAATCATAAGTTAGATATTTTTTGTTGAAATTAGTTTGATTGTTGGTAGGATTTGAATTTAGTTTGATTTGTTATAATATGAAATTAGTTGCTTTTCTTAAACTTGTAAGACAGTTCATTTTATAAGAAAGAGAGTTGATTAGAAGTGATACTAAGTATTGTTTTAATCATAAGTTAGATAGTTTTTTTGTTGAAATTAGTTTGATTGTTGCTAGGATTTGAATTTAGTTTGATTTGTTATAATATGAAATTAGTTGCTTTTCTTAAACTTGTAAGACAGTTCATCAGTTAACTGGTTAAATTTATTTATTTTACCTGGTTACATTTGTTTCTTAGTTGTGCACTGAGATTTGGAGACTGATACTATTCTTATGCATCTAACAAAAGATTAAGGCATGAGAGTTGCATTTAGTTTTGATGGATAAGGAATGAAAAGTTGACACTCTGGACATTATGGTGTTAAGTTCATTTTTCTCCGAGGCTTGAAGTGCCGGTGGTTACGTACGCATCTCAGCCATATAGTGTCGTTATTAGGTATGCTAATCTCATTCAGCTGAAGCTGACAAATATGACCAATACTTGCTTATGACAACCAGTAATGGTTGATGTTGGCTAACTATGTCTAGTGCATGAGGAGATGCTAACTTTGATCTTTGAATTACCAAATGTTCATTTCATAGAGCTTCTTCGGGAAAGTAGAAAAAGAAAGTTTATTCATAAGACTTTGATTAAGACTATTTTGTTATGAATTAGTGATCTCAAACACATCTCATTTATTGCTCGTATATATATGTGCTTAGCATTTAAAAAAAGATTCTAACTCATTGTTGTAGATATATTTCCACTTTTATCGGGTCATTTCCTTCAATATTATTGTACGGAACGCATAATGATTGTGAACTGAACTTTAACTTATAGGGGGGCTGCTATCAAATACTGTTAAGGAAATTGACAAATGGAAGAATCTCCTGAAGAATTACCTCAGATCCAAAGATGAGGAGGTATGATACTTCCATTTCTTTATTTCCATCCTTCTATGAATACAAATTCTTCTCTTTTTTGTTCCATATATTTCTTTCACACATTTTGTACACCTAGATAATAGTATGACTTCCAAGAAAATCAGAAATTTTCATCAAAAAATTTATTTTAATTTTTTTATTGGGAAGACAAATCGTCCTACCTAAACATTCAATCTTGTCGGGCCTTAGACCGATCTTTTCTTTGGCAACTTCTTCCACAATTGTATGAGCTCTCATTAGGTTTGGATTCTCCTGTTTCATAAAAAAGAGTTGGTTCTGGATTAGACTTGGCAAAATCAATAAATGGTCCATAAGATTTGAGTTCCAAGTTCTAGTTATGAATACCATCCAGTCCTTGTAATTCTTTATTCATCAAACGGGCCAATAATCAACAAGGCTTTGTGTTTAGAGTATCTACCAAAGTATTGGTCTTTTCAAATGCTAGGTTTATAATGTGTATCTGTTCTTCTATGCTTCATGTTAAAGTGATAAAAAGATAGTGATGTGTTCCAATTTCCCACATCTGTGACGTATGAAGCTTTCACGAACCTATTAAGCTCCATCAAGATTCTAATCTTTCTCTGTATTTCTGCAAGTTTCCAGTTTGCAATACCTTCAGCTTAGTATTTTTGCACCTTCTCCAATGTTTAAACTAGCATTGGACTTTTGATACACACCCAACCCAATCCACACCATAAAACACCAACCACATTCAATTAACTTCTTCCACTGGAAACCTGACCCGCTCCAGAGCCGACCTGCTTTCATCACTCCATCTTCTATAAAGTCACTGTGAAAGATCACTAGGGTTTTATGAAGGGAAATTATAGTTACTCTTAGCTTTCTTTCCTTTTTATGTTTTCTTTAGTTAGTAGGCATTATACATAGTTTATTTGCTATTTTGATAGGTAACATAGTTTATTTGCTATTTTGATAGATAACTTGCATTTCTTTTGTAAGGGTATATTATAATAGACCTCTGTTCTTTACTTTTGTAATACGGTAGATTCATATGTTGAAGAGTAGATGAATGTTTATTTCTTTGTATTGTTGTTATATGCTTTTGATTTTCTTTTGAGTAGTTTTGGTTGCTCTTTTGTAAGTTTTTTAGTTAAGAAATGAAAGTCTAAGGTGGGCTATGTAACAATGAAATGGCTACATCATTCATCCTAAAACCCTAATCACACAAAGAGAGCCTTTATAGAAGATGGTGGGATGAACCGGATCGGTCTGGAGTGGAATGAGCTAATTGAAAGTGGGGCAGGTTTGTGTAATGGGTTGGGCGGTGTGCACCAACTTTGTTGCTTTGAAGTCTTACATCTACTTTAACTGTTGCTCCTGCTTGTAAGTCTGTGAACAACCAATATGTCAGATTATTTCTTCATGTTTGTTCAGAAAGGGTTTCAATACATAATTTTGTGTTGCCAATGATCAGTGTGAATCATCAAAAGAATGATTAAGAACTCATATCAGCAGTCTATACTCTGAGAGGGACTTATAAAGCATCTTCAGTTTCAATTGTAGCTACAATAGCTGGTTTTATATCAAACTTCAAATTTTTTGCTTTCCTCATCTTCGGTTATCTCACTAGATAAATCAAATTTTGAGATGTTAATATTTATTCCTCACACTTAGATTCAGCTCTTTATGCTTAGTACCTGGTCCCCTGGATCCATCTTTGCTTGCAAAGAGCAGTGGGACACCTGGAGATGTTACTTGAGGTCGAATTAAGCCTTTAGACCACCATTCTTGCTGCTGCTCCCTAAGTTCCTTTGTTCAGTGATAGTCTTCCAGTGAAACACCTCTGAGAGTAGAGCAGTGCCTGGGATTAATTCAACTAAGAATTAACCTTCTCTATCCGGTGGTAATCCTGGCATATCCATAATTTTTTTTTCATAAAATCCTTGTACACTTGGAACGTCGATTTATTAGTTTCTCTTTATCTTCACTAGCATATGCAAGCTAGTCATTGATCAAATTTGAAGAAGCCGATTGGCACAAGTTTAAAGGATATTGTTTCTGATTTGGAAGTTTCTTGTTTGCCTTTGGGATAATCAGGTCTTATTTATTGCTCAGATATATATGTGCTTAGCATTTAAAAAGATTCTAACTCATTGTTGTAGATATATTTCCACTTTTATCGGGTCATTTCCTTCAATATTATTATGCGGACATAATGATTGTGAACTGAACTTTAACTTATAGGGGGCTGCTATCAAATACTGTTAAGGAAATTGACAAATGGAAGAATCTCCTGAAGAATTACCTCAGATCCAAAGATGAGGAGGTATGATACTTCCATTTCTTTATTTCCATCCTTCTATGAATACAAATTCTTCTCTTTTTTGTTCCATATATTTCTTTCACACATTTTGTACACCTAGATAATAGTATGACTTCCAAGAAAATCAGAAATTTTCATCAAAAAAATTTATTTTAATTTTTTTTATTGGGAAGACAAATCGTCCTACCTAAACATTCAATCTTGTCGGGCCTTAGACCGATCTTTTCTTTGGCAACTTCTTCCACAATTGTATGAGCTCTCATTAGGTTTGGATTCTCCTGTTTCATAAAAAAGAGTTGGTTCTGGATTAGACTTGGCAAAATCAATAAATGGTCCATAAGATTTGAGTTCCAAGTTCTAGTTATGAATACCATCCAGTCCTTGTAATTCTTTATTCATCAAACGGGCCAATAATCAACAAGGCTTTGTGTTTAGAGTATCTACCAAAGTATTGGTCTTTTCAAATGCTAGGTTTATAATGTGTATCTGTTCTTCTATGCTTCATGTTAAAGTGATAAAAAAGATAGTGATGTGTTCCAATTTCCCACATCTGTGACGTATGAAGCTTTCACGGAACCTATTAAGCTCCATCAAGATTCTAATCTTTCTCTGTATTTCTGCAAGTTTCCAGTTTGCAATACCTTCAGCTTAGTATTTTTGCACCTTCTCCAATGTTTAAACTAGCATTGGACTTTTGATACACACCCAACCCAATCCACACCATAAAACACCAACCACATTCAATTAACTTCTTCCACTGGAAACCTGACCCGCTCCAGAGCCGACCTGCTTTCATCACTCCATCTTCTATAAAGTCACTGTGAAAGATCACTAGGGTTTTATGAAGGGGAAATTATAGTTACTCTTAGCTTTCTTTCCTTTTTTATGTTTTCTTTAGTTAGTAGGCATTATACATAGTTTATTTGCTATTTTGATAGGTAACATAGTTTATTTGCTATTTTGATAGATAACTTGCATTTCTTTTGTAAGGGTATATTATAATAGACCTCTGTTCTTTACTTTTGTAATACGGTAGATTCATATGTTGAAGAGTAGATGAATGTTTATTTCTTTGTATTGTTGTTATATGCTTTTGATTTTCTTTTGAGTAGTTTTGGTTGCTCTTTTGTAAGTTTTGTGTTAAGAAATGAAAGTCTAAGGTGGGCTATGTAACAATGAAATGGCTACATCATTCATCCTAAAACCCTAATCACACAAAGAGAGCCTTTATAGAAGATGGTGGGATGAACCGGATCGGGTCTGGAGTGGAATGAGCTAATTGAAAGTGGGGCAGGTTTGTGTAATGGGTTGGGCCGGGTGTGCACCAACTTTGTTGCTTTGAAGTCTTACATCTACTTTAACTGTTGCTCCTGCTTGTAAGTCTGTGAACAACCAATATGTCAGATTATTTCTTCATGTTTGTTCAGAAAGGGTTTCAATACATAATTTTGTGTTGCCAATGATCAGTGTGAATCATCAAAAGAATGATTAAGAACTCATATCAGCAGTCTATACTCTGAGAGGGACTTATAAAGCATCTTCAGTTTCAATTGTAAGCTACAATAGCTGGTTTTATATCAAACTTCAAATTTTTTTGCTTTCCTCATCTTCGGTTATCTCACTAGATAAATCAAATTTTGAGATGTTAATATTTATTCCTCACACTTAGATTCAGCTCTTTATGCTTAGTACCTGGTCCCCTGGATCCATCTTTGCTTGCAAAGAGCAGTGGGACACCTGGAGATGTTACTTGAGGTCGAATTAAGCCTTTAGACCACCATTCTTGCTGCTGCTCCCTAAGTTCCTTTGTTCAGTGATAGTCTTCCAGTGAAACACCTCTGAGAGTAGAGCAGTGCCTGGGATTAATTCAACTAAGAATTAACCTTCTCTATCCGGTGGTAATCCTGGCATATCCATAATTTTTTTTTCATAAAATCCTTGTACACTTGGAACGTCGATTTATTAGTTTCTCTTTATCTTCACTAGCATATGCAAGCTAGTCATTGATCAAATTTGAAGAAGCCGATTGGCACAAGTTTAAAGGATATTGTTTCTGATTTGGAAGTTTCTTGTTTGCCTTTGGGATAATCAGGTCTTATTTTGGCATACAAATGTCAGCATGTTTTGTAATTATCTTATATTGAATCTATCTAGCACGAAATGGTGGAGCATATCTGGGCCAGGCATGTCCGTACACATGTTGGACATAGACACTTCTGCACCTTTCAGAGACATGGAAGCTTCTGAATTTATCCCGAATTATATACTATTATTTTAAACTTAGGACACTTCTTGGAGACGTACTACGTTTCTCCTATGCTTCTTTGTTCATATTACACGTTTTAGATATTTATTTACTTTCATTTACATATCCAAGGCTATTTACTTTACTAGAAAGAGTCAAAATTATTCACTTGTAAACAGCTGTATAAGCTTAGATATATTTAATATACCTAGACCTACTGCATAGAGAAAGTTGTGGCTCCTACAACCAATGTTTTAAATATCGGCCGATAAACCGATATTATCGGCGATTTATCGGTTTTGGGGGCCTTCCGCTACGATAAGTTCAATTCAAAATCGATTATCGTTTTTGGATGTTTATCGCCGATAATGCAGGGATAAAGTGAGTTATCGGCCGATATTGTCGACCCAAATATCGGAATTATCGGCCTTTGGTTTGAGTTTTGATTTCGGGCAACGGGCACCTATTCAATGCACTTTAAACCCGACTCGACCCGAGTTTCTACCATTGGTTAGTGATCCTAAACATAATTATTTAAATTTTGGTATGTTTATATTTCATTAAGTATGGTTAGATTACATTTTAGAATATTATATATGTATATCACCATCCAGTAATATCACTCCGATAAATACTACTTATCTCCGATATATCCCCGATATCCGCTATCCGATATGGATTTTGACCGTCCGATAAATCCCCGATAACCGATATTTAAAACCTTGCCTACAACTATGTGAATCTTGAGTTGAAATATGATCATGTACAGAACCTAGACTCTTTTTCTATTTGAGATCAAAAACTGGATGGTGTTGTTTTCTGGCTATCAATCACATCCTTTTTACCTCTTTTAAACACCGTTAATTAGATATTGTTTTTCTCTATTTGAGCTCGAGAATGGAATGGTGATTGTTTTCTGGCCCTCAATCACATGATCATTTTTAGCTTCTTTTTACAATGTTAATTAGATATTGTCTCAATTGGCTCAAATGTTCTGTCCAACGTTATCAGCAGTCAAGAAAAAATGTTGCAATTGTGTTATTCTTTATTAGTATGTCTGTATTCCGTTATCACTAAAATGTTTATTGATTTTTTGTTTATGATTTACCTGCACTTGATGTTTTTGTAGATTGAGGTGATAATGAAGCTTGAGGAGATGTGCTTGGAAAGTGCACGGGATTTTTCTCCTTTGTTTACAACGGTAACTGTTTAACCCCAAAGAGAAATTAGAGATCTTCTGATGGAGTGCATTTTTTCTGCTGTATAATAGTAAAAAATGTTTGTCGTGATGAGAAAATTGAGATAGAAAGTACATCCCTGGAGCCACTTGGATTAGAACAACTAGCACAAAAAATGTTGCTCATATTTAACTTCTCTGGTACGAATTCTTCCGTCTCAAGATGAGATTTTAAAAAGAAATAAATATAAAATATCAGATATTTGATTATGTGTGTTATCCCAAGTTGCAGAATGGTAATGAAATGGGTCTCATTATGGCTATTTTTGTCATTTGTCTTACAAAGGTTGATCGAGTAGCCCTTTATAATTACATCAGTTTTGACTGTTAAGCCCAAAGCTTTTGCCATTTTCCAGAGGGATGCAAATTATTCCTCATAAATTGAATTTGTGATTATAGGTTTAACGGGTGAATCTGGATGTTCTTGATTGAACCAGGAGATTGAATTTCTTTCTATGACAAATTAAGTGGATCTGGCTGTTTCTTCTTCATGAACCAAATATATATAATTACTAGTTTACTCATTTTAGCCATGCTTTGCACAGTCTTTTAAAGGGGACTGTTTGATTCTTTTGATTTTTTTCATTCTTGGTTCAAGTTATTAGATTCTTCAATCTTCACTGATTTTAAACTTGGAACTTTTCTTTTAAGATACTGAACCTACTCTATGAGAAGGATATTATATCCGAAGATGCAATACTTACCTGGGCAGAGGAAAAGGAAGGAGCAGATGAATCTGACAAAATCTTTGTGAAGCAGGCAGAACAATTTATCAGGGTATGTATTGAAAGCCTGAACCTTGTGCTATTAGAGTGGCTATATGACATAATATATGTAAATACAGCATGTTGCTGCTCATGTTATATCTGCTTATTAATCTCTTTAGTGGGTAAGTTTGCATATTTACTTGCATGCACTCCCGAAAAGGGGGAAAAACAAAAAACAAAAACCAATTTTGGAGTTGAACTTCCCTAGTAATGAATGATGGGGACCAAACAAAGCTTTGTGGTAAAATTAGGTAATATGTAGCTTATCCATAGTTTTGTAAAAAGGGATATACTGGCATGAAAACTATGTTTACATGACATCTAACTGGAAGTAGGAATTCATAAATGTAACTCATATGACATATAGAGGTAGTAGTGGACTCATGAACTTTAGGGCATGTTTGGAAAATCTAGATTATAATCTACTTCGGTTATAATCCATTTGTAGGTTATAACCCAATTGGATTATATTTTAGGTGTTTGGTGAAGAGGGTGGTTATAATCCATGTGATTTTTTGTTAAAATGACAAGAACCCTTACCAAGAATGAGCGCCCAAAAGTGACTTCTTTTTTGTCTCCTGCTTGGTCAAACATGTTGATTACAATCCACTCAAAACATAACTTAGGAATCCTACATTGTCTTTTGGTGGAATATAATCCAAAATAATCTACTCAAAATGGTTACCATGCATGCAAAAGTAGATCCACTTTGAGCAAGTTTTGCTGTCCTTTGCATTATCTTACAAAATTCTGAATGTACGACATTATTTTGTTGGATAATTTTGTGTAGTGGCTAAGGGAAGCTTCTGAAGAAGATGAAGAAGAAGAAGAAGAATAAGCACTTGAGGTGATTTGACTCTAGACCCTCATCTTTAATTTGTGGGTGAGAGAGCTTTCCTCATTCTTTGTTTCTTGGTACTTCAAATATATTGTAGAAAGTAATGATCTACATCTTTGATTTTCAATTCATCGTAGCTCATTTTCTCAAAGCACTTTATTCTTGGATGCAATTATAAATTTCTTGCGGGATTATAGAGTTAGTAGATTCTATTTTAACTATAAATATATTGAGTTCATGCAGGGTTCCTCTTGTAAAGTTAGTGCAGCCAAGTGTTGCAACCTTGAATAATATTCGCATATATGGAGCTCAAGAGATCTCCAAAGAAGGCCAAGTTGCATGAACTCCAAATCTTGCTTCAAGGGCAGCTCCTGAGCTTTCAAGCGAGATTGGAATACTTCCTAGGGAGTTTCATGAAGTGAACTTCTGCATGACATCTTGGTTATTAATCATTGTTGTTCTTTGTGATACTTCTTCATTTTTCAAAAGGCATATCCGTACCTTCTTTGATTGAGCGTACATGAGCACTGATACAGATGTCAGCCGAGTACAAGAACTTGTATCTAAGGATATGAATCAGATATCTGAAACTTCCCTTGTTATCTAGTAACATAACCTTTTTGCATCGTCCATATTAACTATAACGGTGTATAATTATCAATTGCTTCGCCTTCTATTATGTGCATTATGTTTTAAGTAGAAGAAATAATCAGTGTATATAGGCTTCTCGTGTATCATTTTTGAAACCCGTTCCAACTTAGATTGTGATGAATGAGAGTTATAACGTGTAATTAAAATGCCCTGCAGTTTCGGGGCCTTTTTATGGCCGAAAACTAGACTCATGCAATATTTGTTTTTCTTAATGTACACGCTTCAAAATACTTGGCCTGTGAGATTTGAACATGATTACTTTGAGATCATCTTGAAGCCTTTTCCATTGCTCCAAAACTATAAAGTTGTGATGAGATTTGAGAGTTATAATCTATAATCTATCGGCCGGAAAAAAAAAACTATAATCTAGCAACCATCTTGTTGGTATGCAGTCCCTTCCTACCTGGTTGGTGAGAAAACGTCTTGAGTAGGAAAACACTGTCCTGACAATTTCGGATCTAAATAGCAAGCAAGGGAAGATGATTTATGTTTGCTACTACTCTTGTGGTGCTCCCATTGGTGGCTTGGGCAAGTTCTCTTATGCCATAAGTTTGGAGAAACATGATGTCTGCATATTTGAGTTTATCTAGACTGATCATTGTAAGATGTGTTAGTTATATATGTACAAGTTTTTATGCAACGCACGCACGTGGTAAATACATTATTGTTTCTTTTTGGCCTATTTCTTCACTTAACTCGGTTGCGAAACATTTCTTTTATTTCCCTATGAAAAAGTAAAATAATTTGTTGTCTACATACCTATATAATTAATCAAAAGTATTAAAATTACCATGACCAAAGTCAAAATTACATGGTTAATTCATATTAAGTATAATTTACAATAAATTGTACATGAAGGTTAAAATTCTTTTATGAAAAAATATAATTTTTATGCAAATAATTTGATTCTCATCGCAATCCTACGTTTTCATCTTTGCATATATTTACCGTATAATATCTTAATTATTATACCCGCATAATTTAATAATCTAATAATTTCCTTTAATGTGATGCCTCTAATGGACTCTAAGGAAAGATCATATACCAATAACCGTGAATCTTAATTATGAAAATTTTTCAAGATAATATATTTATATTCTATCTGTTTATGTTCTAGATTGTCAATGTTAGCAAGCTATGAAAATAACCAATTGATATATTTCACGCTAGTATATATCATTTTCTTAGTAGAGCAACTTGTTATTTTTGAGGTATAAAATTGCTTTATAGATGATTTTAATTATTTCACGTAGTATAGAGATATGCTCACGTTAGTATAGAGATATGCTCACGTTTTTAATATATATATATATATATATATATATATATATATATATATATATATATATATATATATATATATATATATATATATATATACACACACATATAGAGCAAGGCTCCTATAAACTTAAGTTGATAGGGAATAGTCATCCACCAACTTTTCTATCCATTGATGTTGCCTTGGGATCCGTGAAGATATAAAGCCCACTTTGAGATTTGTGTGCATCTTGATTTCACGGATCTCAAGGCAAGATCAATGGATATAAAAGTTGGTGGACACTCCTCCTATCAACTTAAGTTTATAGGAGCCTATATATATATATATATATATATATATATATATATATATATATATATATATATAGTCTTTTAAGAGTATCAGATTACTCTTTAGTTAAGTGTTCTTCTCCATCCCATTCAATTACTTTTGTAATTTAGTCTTTTTAGTTTAACTACCTCGGTGATACCTTATATTAGGACTCATCTATATTTTTAATACTTGGTGGCTAGTGCTATTACGATGGGATGTAATTATTTTAATTCATGCTGTCAAAATAATTGCAAGTGGTGAAGACTCTAAATCTTGATATACATTGAACATATCATAATCAAAACATTAGAAAAACTAAAAAAAAAACTAATTTGAATAATTTTACTCATATAATTATTTTCAATTAACATACCTATTGATTATCTCGAAGGCTGCAATTGGCGAAGACCCTTAACATTTTGAAATGATACAAATTGAACATCTCACAAGCAAAACATAAGCAAAACATTAATATGTGGCTAGAACTAATTTATACCTCTTTTAGGTGTGTGTCTACAAAGTATACTATTGAAAAGATAAAATGTTTAAACAAAATGCATTAAATTAGAATTTAATTGTAAATTAAGTATCCTTATTTGAGTAATTATACACACATCATTCTTTTGTATTAGCATACCTATTGAACAATTCAAAAGCCTTATTATCTAAGTTTTCACTTTCCAAACTATCCTTTTTAGTCATGAAAAAATATTTTCCTTTGAGTTGGTTGCTGTAAAATGATGCATCTTTGCTATTTGATATAGTAAAGTATTAGGCAAAAATATATCTCATGTTTAGTGTAGATAACTCTGTGCAACAAAGTATAATATTTTAAAGGCTAAATATTCGAAAACTTCCCTTAACTTTGGACGACGCATAACTTTTAAAATATCAGGAAAAGCCCTTATGTTTAGGGGTTATTGGAAAATCCCTTTAACTTTGAGATTTTATCAGGAAACCCCCTAAAAGCGATGAATTTAGGAGGACTTTTTGATAAAATCTCAAAGTTGAAGGGGATTTTCTGATAAAATCTAAACGTTGGGGGGAGGTGTTCTGATAATCACTATATTCAAGCGGGTATTCTGATATTATATCTCAAAAATCTGCCACGTAAAGCCAATACATGAAACCATATGATATTTAAATTTAGGACAAAATTGGTTAGGGAAAAGATATATAACTGCATTCAAAGAAGTTATCAGTTTCTAGTCAAATTATTAAAGTGCTATGCTCGTGACTGCACAAGTAGGTCTTTTTTTCTTTTTCTTTTTTGACTAAAATTATGGTGATGAGTAAAGTTGAGGGAATTAAATGATTTTAGAGGAAAATTTATAATTATCATGATTTGGGAGAAAATTTAAATATATACCTACAATTTGAAGGGCCAGTGTTATAGCCTGCAAATAACCTAAGTATTAATCCTCTTTCTTGAGTCGACACGTGTCCCATGTTAACTAATCTTCAGTTCAGCCTCACCCTAAGACATGATGACTCAAGCAGTGTAAACGACTTTTCCAAGTAGGGCCAAGGTCGGGCCGACAATTTACGAGGCCGACTAAAAAGGCGAAACTTGTCGGTCTGCTCGCAAGTTCGAGACGAGAAGCATCCTCACTCGGCCCACCATTCAAATCGATCTGACTCCCTTTCAGCACTCGACCCTTCCAGCTCGACAACTTGCAAGGCCGACTAAAAAGTCAGTACTCGTCGGCCTCCAGTGAGATGAGTCGTAAGACGGTACATCCTCGAGCCCACCCGCCAACAGTCAATTGCCATCACATTAAATACATGATCAGAATCATCATTACTCCAGTCCCAAAAGACTTTATGACTCATCGAACCTCGTCAGCACCACGCATGCGCCATCACCATCGCATTAAACACCTGGATGACTCATCCCCCTCAGCAGCCGACACCTGTAAAGTAGATGCCAACAAAGTCGCCTATTTGGACTCGGGATAAATTACCCTTTTGCCCCTTTGGATCTGCTATAAAAGGGGAGTACTGTCTGCTGCTTAGGGAAGCAAATTCTGCCCTAAAAAACTCTTGTATAATTACTCTTCTCCACTTAAACTTTAAACTAACTTGACCGTTGGAGGAACCACCAGAGATCCCAACTCCGATCTCTTACGCATTCTTCATGTGCAGGATGGGACTATCGGCAAAAGAACAAGCCGTCTGAAGAAGCTTGATGACCCTAACACCCCTCATAATCCACAAATAAACTCCTTGTTAGATAATTAACATCAACAGTACGTATTGACAAAACTCTAAATTCCCAATAACTTTTGGCAGAAACCCTCAAAATTAATATCATTAATTCATGTATAGTCAAATAATCAAAACACCCCTAATTAAACAACAAGCGCACTTGGAGATGGCTGTGGATAAGTTTCGAACCCAACCATGGTGATCTTCGGATCTACCAAAACACAGCCCCTATTGGTCTTCAAATAGTGCCTTCGAACGCTTAAAATTTATTCGCTGCCAAAGGCAAGATTTTTATGACCGCTCGCGGTCTTATTGACGAGCTTTTGTCAATGGCGATGAAGCTCTGTAAGCGACCATCAATGGCGCTCGATGTGGCGAGCTTCACTTTTCAAGCAAAACTCGTTGGCGTTATACTGTTGGGCTTGGTGAACTTCATCTGGGTGGGGGTCGTGATTTAGTTTGAACGACCTTCTCTTGAGCGAGGTTCGCCAGTCTAATTTGAGCAATCTTCGCCTGAGCGAGGCTCGCCAGTCTGATTTGAGCGCTCTTCTCCTAAGCGAGGCTCGCTAGCCTGATTTGAGCGATCTTCACCTGAGCGAGGCTCGCCAGTCTGATCCACTTAATTGAGGATTTGATTGCGGTGCTGAAGTTCGCCGCCATCAGCACGAACTTCGTTCGTCTTGTCAACACTTAGCTGAAATGCTAGCGTTGTAATGACTTTCACTTATGAGCGAGCTTCGCCCATGGTTATCTTGACGAGCTTCGCATCTGAGTGCAAAGACTTGGTTGATTTCTTTTAGTCTTTGTCTTCTAATTTGTTTTCGCATCTTTTTGTGTAGTTTGCTTATCAAAAGAGCCTGTCAACCGTCACAACCACTTCAGGCATGATGGGACTCGTGACTCCGAAGTGAGGCATGCTTTTGACGGGCACATCCCTCTGTTCCCAAAGAGGACAAATCGGGGAAGCCTCACTTTTTGTTTGGGATCAGTAATCCCAACGGTACCTCCGTATTTAACTGGACGAAGGAGCACTGATATTACACTCAAGGGGACCGCCACTACTTCCTACCAGCAATAGAGCGTTAAGTGTCTTTTATGTACTTGCAGCATCTCGCAGTGCCTCGCCTAATGCGCATCACCCTCACCAACAAAGAAGATAGTGTGAAGGTAGGCTCTTTGAAGTACAACGATGTCTTCCGTCAGGAAGGACTCTTCGGGGTTAACATTATAGGTCTGCATCCCGGCTTTGTTCAAGAGGATGCCCCGGTCAATGAAGTTCTTGTAGTTCTGAATATATTCAGAAATGAACTTGCAAAAATCGATGCACAGTACCCTGATGGGGATACCAGATTCTCTGGTTGGATAAGATCAACGGATACCCAGTGGTGGACCCATTTAGTGGATTACCCTCTCATTACTTTTGAGGAGAGCTTGAGAAGATTGGGGCTTTATTCTGTAGTGAGAGTCTCAAAATACGGCGTGGAAATTTGTGTGCCGATATTGTACAGTATTTTGGAGTTGTATAATGTCGATAGCAACACTTTCTTTACTCCGGCGGGTGAAATCGGGATCGCTCTGTACGAATTGTTTGAAGTGTCGTGACTGCGATGGGAGACCATCCATATGAAGAGTTCTTTCCTATCAACGTAGAGCTGGACACTTTTAAACAAAACGCCTATCTCAGAGAGGTGTTCAGGGAGTTGGTCTGCCACTTCCTTATCTGCCAGAGGGTCGTTGCAAATACTAGGCATAATTCCACTGTTACTCGCGTTCCTTGGGCTGAGTATCTATTCCCCAATGTTAGTAAGAAGGGGAATATCGATTCAATCCATCCAGCGACAGAGGCTGAAGTTGAGACCCATATTTTCAATGAGGGTCGGGTGCTTCATACTATCGAATCAGATGAATGTGGGTTCCATGTGAGGGATAAATTAGAAAGTCTCCACCATCAAGCCAAGGAATCGATATCTGAATTGGCTCGCAGGATTCCTTTCAATCTGGTTGAAGGGCTGCGTTGTGCCTTCCCAAAAGACCGCATTTCCATTAAGGTTTTATTCCCTACGGTGATGCTCATCACCGGGTATAGCTTGGCCCTACTTCCGGCAATGGTCAGTTGCATACATCACGGGCTAAGGAAACTGGCTAATGAGTACCTAAACCAAGAGGATAATAATCCGAGAGATCGGGTCCCGAACCCTAGAGTGGAGTTACCATACACATTTGGTGATATGGTATACTTCACACTGTTCCTCGTTGATGTTGGCCGCTGCTCGGAGTGGAGATGACTTCTCATTACTTCAGAGGTATGAGCGCTCCAAATAGACCATCAAGTACCTTGCAAGGATCCATCGGATCCTTCAAAAAAAAGATCATTACCGTCTCTATTGTTATTTTCCTGAGATCGATGGTACCAATCTCAAAGATGAATTTAAGGACGGTGCGGGTACCGAAGGATTCACTTGCTTAACCAGCGGATGCTTCAATTGGCTGGTCAACATCAGGCCAAGCCATCTCGCCACTAGGCTGAATGGAACTGAGTGCTATATCGAGCCTGACTTTTCTTGCCGATTCGCTCGTCAGTTCAGATACGACCAGCTCTACGTCAGGAATCCAAATACAGGATTGTTGCGCACAGGGAGCTTAGTGGATGGTGCCCGTGCTTGGTATCATTTCGCTGCTGGATCTACAGGGACTAGATTCGCACTCCCCCACCACATACCTAATTGTTACATGATGTTAGGGTTCTGCAAGTGGTATAGCGAGGTGATTGTCCCCAATTCTAACTTTCAGGTGAATAAAACCGGTTTACGGGGATCACCCGAAAGTATAAGGAATTGGCTAGAAAGGGCTTGTCATGCCCAGGTTCCAAAGTGTAATAATTTGGAGCGTGACTCGGCCGACAATGCAAGCATACGGTCACATTCACGCCTCTTGACCATCATGTATACAGATATATTTCCAAAAAGAACTATAACATAGGGCATGTAACTAAGATAACAAAAAAAATAGATAGATAAAGAATTCTCTTAAAAGATAAAGTTCTACTACAAGTCCACAATTATCCAAAAAGAAAAGAGGAAAAAAAATACATCATAGTCTGGAGAACCACATGTGGCTAAAGAAAAAGTCTAAAATAAATAACTACCTAAACAAACTGAAGCTGAGAAATTGATAGGACAGAAGGTCATCACTGTCGCTGGGCCTGATCCTCAAAGTACTCTCGATCCTTCAAAGAATGAACAGTTCCCAAGTCTGGGGTGCGCAAACCCCAGGGGAGTCAGAAAACTCCCAACAAGCATGTAAAAGGAAGAAATTGTGCGCGTGTAAGTGTATGTGGCAGGTATAAAGAAAGTATGAAATCTCCATTAAAGGTGATAAAAGAAAATGCCAATTATAGATATCAAGATAAATCTATCACAAGGCATACAAGCACATTATTATTATTATTTTAGATGTTATTTAAATTTGAGGAGAATATTATCATGTATATAAATCAAGTTCCCGTAAACCATCCCCGGGAACACGGCTTCAAGTCAAGTATTGGCCCTTGGCCCTTATATATAACTCAGGATATCAAGAATGCGCATGAGCCCGCTTATATACACTTTATATTCTTTGTCCAATTCCCCTTTAATAAACCCCATATTTATTTATTCATTTTAAGTGACTGTACATGAAATGTTGTTAACTAACCACAGAGTTACGGTGAAACGACTTCTGTAAAACTATGAAAAATAACCGTGACCCAGAACATGTCTAATCAAGATGGGTGCATCGTCTAGTTAATGCTATTATAATAACAGTAATAATCAATAGAAAATCCTCACACCGGGATATCAATGTCGAGGGTGTAGCCATGCTATGATAGCACCCTTATGAATCATATTTTGATGAAAGTCGTCTTCATGCATAGTCGGTCCTATTAGATGTCACTATGTGATCAAACATCATCACACAATATAACTCCAATAATAATAATAATAATAGTTACAATAATAATAAAAAGTTTTGTTAGATAAAAACCCACAAAGGCTCTGTTCCCAAAAGAAACGCCAAGGATTTTAAACTCATGATCATTCTATTGTGGCCTAAGGCATCTAACCACTAGGTCCAAAGCTCCCTTGCTGGTAGGGTAAATGCAGATATTTTATTAAATGCTTGTCTCGGGTTTACTGGTGAAATCGTCAAAAAAAAATAAATGGAAATTTCAAAATAAGTAGGATGATCATTAAAAGACTTTGAACACTTAAAATATCTTTTTGCCAATTTTATGCCAAAAATAATTAAACAAATATTATTAATAAAAAACAGTTCCTTTGACATTGACTATAGTTATGAAAATTATTTGAAAATCTTAAGGAAAGATATTTTGTAGCTTCAAAAAAAATTTATAAAAGAAAAGTAGTGTCTTGTTTAAAGATATCGTTAGTTATAAATTGAAATAAATAGAAGTTTGAAGGACATTTTGGTAAATTGAGTGTAACAATAGGACCTTTTAAGAAAAATACTAGTTAACTAGAAAGTACTATTGAATATTTTTATACATCATTGGTTGAAGTAAAATATAAAGAATACCATAAGCTATAATAGTTGTAGGCTAACAACATGTATAGACTATCTTTACAGCAAGATTTAGAACATCTAACTATAATTCGTATAAGAAAATATCTAGCACATAACATTTCTTAATTAATGAAAATAAACAGTGTATTGCTAGAACGTCTCGTATTATGAACAGAAGGAAAAAAACATATTATGAACCTAAAGCTCTGTTCATGTCTAAACATTTTCACTCCACAACCTAGAGACTTAACCACATACTGGGCTCTACTCGAAAACCACCCAAGAAGAAGATCCATAACGAACAAAGATCAACATCAGTTGACAAGCATTAGATCCATATAGAGACAAAAAGAATAGTAATTTCAGCATTACGTCCATATATGAAACATACTACAATTAACTAAACAATAAAAGGAAGAATTAAGAGATTAGATGATGTTACTAATAGAGCATATAATTGGGTGTACGCCTAGCAATCCATAATTATCACGAATCAATCAGAATGATAAGTTGTTGGTGGAATTTAAAGGAAAGGGATTGAAGAATATGTTTGCCGATTTGTCGAAAAATAAACTCTGAAATGAAAAGCTCAAGGACCCTTCTAATCTCCTCCTCCAGTATTTTCACTGCTCTCTTCTCTTCATTCTCCTCTTTCCGTTTTTTGAACTAAAGCAGAGGAGATGAGAGGTGTTTTTAAGAGAACGGACTGGTTAAGATAATCCCCCAGTTTACAGGATTTCTATTTGGTAGTTTTGAGTTAGTTGGGAGAATATCCAGAAAAATCCCAAGATGCACAACTAGGAGAGATTTCACGGATGATGGGGAGAGTAACTGTAGATATATAGGTTTGTGTGAAGTTAGATAAGGATGATTTCAATTTGATGGGTGTGGGCTGCAAAGGCTAGATGAGCCATTCTAAGAAAAAAAATAAGAGAACAAAGTGGGCCTTAAGATAAAACCCTCATGCATGGATACAAAATTAGTATCTGTGCAAAAACTGGGTATTACATCCTACCCACCTAAGAAAAAGAAATTTTGTCCTCGAAATTAAATCCAAGCACACGAGGAACTAGACTTTACCTGAAATAAAGAGATGTGGATAGCGCTGATGAATATCATCATCTCGCTCCCAAGTTGCCTCACCAGGTCCACGATGTCCCCAAGATACTAAGACTAGCGGGATGGTCTTATTTTTTTAGGACCTTTTCCTGTCTATCCAAAACCTCCATTGGTCGCTCATCATATGATAGGTTCGTCCCAATCTGAAGCTCTGCAATGTCTAGGATGTGGGTCTCATCTCGCAGATATCGTCGAAGATGTGATATATAGAACACATCATGCACTCCCTCCAATGATGGAGGCATAGCAAGCCTGTATGCCACCTCACCTACTCTCTCCAATATCTCGAACAGACAGATAAAATGTGGACTAAGATTCCCGCAGCTGCCAAATCTGATAACTCCTCTGGTTGGACATATCCTCAAGAAGACGTGCTCTCCAACCTGGAACTGTAAAGGTCTCCTCTTAGCATCAGCCAACTCTTCTGCCTATCCTGAGCCGACTTAAGGTGATCCCGTATCGTCTTTATCTTCTCTACTGTCTGTACAATCATCTCAGGCCCTAGCAGACGCCGCTCTCCCAAGTCATCCCGACATGTAGGAGATCTACCATTTCTCCCATACAACGCCTCATAAGGTGCCATCTGGATGCTGGCCTGGTAACTGTTACTATAAGAGAACTCCACCAAGTGTAAGTGGTCCTCCCAAGAGCCCTTGAAATCTAGCATGTATGCCCGCAACATGTCTTCCAGAATCTGCATAATCCTCTCTGATTGTCCATCTGTCTGAGGATGGTAAGTGTGGCCGTGAACTCGCCTAGTCCCAAGACACTGCTGCAAGCTCCTCCAAAATCGCGATAAAAATCGAGTGTCTCTATCGGACACAATGTTAACCGGTACCCCATGCAAGCGTACTGTCTCTCTCATGTACAGCTTCGCTAAACTCTCCATCGTCTGTCCAACTCGAAATGGTATGAGGCGAGCCGACTTGGTCAGTCGGTCTACTACTACCCATACGGCGTTGTTTCCCTTCTGGCTCCTAGGCAAGGCTGTGACAAAATCCATTGTAACATGTTCCCACTTCCATTCTGGAGTAGGAAGAGGCTGCAATAAACCCGTGGTCCTCTGATGCCCAGCCTTCACCTGCTGACATACTAAGCATTTTGACACAAACTGGGCTATCTCCATCTTCATTCCTGGCCACCAATAATGCTCCCTAAAGTCCCAATACATCTTTGTGCCCCCTGGATGAATAGAAAGCACTGAACTGTGTGCCTCCTCCAGCAACTCTCTCCTGACATCGCCCTTAGGGACACACAATCTACCACGGAATCGCAAGGATCCATCCTCATGTATCGTAGATCGGTTCTCTCCCGGACTCCACGTGTTTCTTAAATTTTTGATACCGAGCATCCTCGAGCTGGGTAGCCTTTATATTGTCTACCAGAGTTGACTGTAACTGAAGATTCATCAACTGTCTCCCTGTTCTAGGTAAAATAATCTCCATGTTCATCCTCCAGAACTCAGCTAACAACTCCCGCTGCCTGGTAAGTCTCATCACCACAGGCTTTCTGCTCAAATGATCTGGCACCACATTAACATGTCCTGGGTGATACTGCA
Source organism: Asparagus setaceus (assembly GCA_012295165.1). Classification (NCBI taxonomy): domain Eukaryota; kingdom Viridiplantae; phylum Streptophyta; class Magnoliopsida; order Asparagales; family Asparagaceae; genus Asparagus; species Asparagus setaceus. The sequence goes on from CM022710.1 coordinate 18,994,574, forward strand.
AATCAAGATCATAATAGGCCATAAGCTCTAACCACTGCGCTACCTCATGTTGAGCTCCTTCGAGTGAAGATATATTTCAAACTTTTATGATCGTGTATACCTCCACTCTCGCCTAAAAGATAGTGTCGCCACGCCTTCAATGCAAAATGACCACCGCCAACTCGGATCATGAACGGTAGTTCCTCTCATCGTCTTTAGTTGTCTAGATGCATAAGCTACTACCTTCCCATGTTGCATCGAACACAACCTAAACCCAAACCGGAAGCATCGTGTGCACTACAAATCCTCGACTCATCCGAATTATCAAAACCGAGCCGCGCCAACTTCTTCTTCAACCCATCAAATCTTGCTTGACACTCCGAGTCCACACAAATTTGATCTCCTTCGAGTCAACTTAGTAAGTGGTCCCGCAATCTTAGCAAAATCCTTTATGACCTTCGGTAGTATCCGCCATCCCAAGAAACTTCGCACTTCTTTCACGGATGTAGGCGAGTCCAACCTCAACACCGCATCAACCTCTTTACGTCCACAGAGATACGCTCCTGAAATCACATGCCCCAAGAAGGACACTTGCTCGGCCGGAACTCACACTTGTTCAATTTTCCATAGAGCTTCTCCTTCCGCAAGATTTCCAACACAGTCCGTAGATGCTCTGCATGATCTTCCCTGGTCTTGGAGTATACAAGAATGTCATCGATGAACACCACCACAAACTGGTCGAGGTACTGAGAAAACACCTTGTTCATCAAGCTCATAAATGTAGATGGAGCATTTGTCACTCCGAACGGCATCACCAAGAACTCATAATGCGCGGAATGCAGTCTTGGGTATGTCTTCCTTCCTCACCTTTAGCTGATGATAACCTGACCTGAGGTCCAGCTTAGAAAACACCCTAGCTTCTCTGAGTTGATCAAAAAGGTCATCAATTCTAGGAATTGGGTACTTATTTTTTATGGTAACCCGATTCAACTCCCGGTAGTCAATACACATCCTTCGGCTATCGTCTGGCTTTGGCACTAACACCACTGGTGCTCCCCAAGTGAAGTACTAAGCCTGATAAATTTCTTATCAAGATACTCCTGGACCTGCTTTCGTAACTCCTCTAAATCTATTATTGGCATCCGGTAAGGTGGTTTAGAGATAGGTGCAGGTCTTGGAATTAGATCGATGACAAACTCTATGTCTCTATATGGTGGCAGACCCAACAACTCATCAGGGAAAACATCAAGGAACTCTTCGACAATTGCTGGTACGGGCTTCTCCTCTAAATCTATACATGTTAATACTCCATCCATGCCTGCTCGATACTGTGGCTGCTCCATAGCTTTGCTACAGCTTATAAACTCAAACTCTGAGTGATCTGGTATCTTGAACACCACGCTTCTACGTCGACAGTCGATAATCGCATGGAAGTTGTAGAGCCAATCCATCCCCAAAATAACATCGAACGTGTCAATCACTAACAAGTATGCAAATAGCTCCCTACCACAGACTACTACAGGGCATCCTTTACACTCCCTACTAGACATTAACACCCCGCTACCTGTATGGATATTCCAGCCTGCATCTAAACTATCGTATGGTATGGTGTGTCGTGCTATGAACTGAGCGGATATAAAATAGTACGATGCCCCAGAATCAAATAGGGTAAATGCAAGGACTGAATAAACCAAAATGGTACCTATGACCACATCACCGGGACGCGCCTACCGCCACCGTAAGTGTCGAACCTGACCCTGCCTCGCCGATCCGCTAACCATACCGCCTCGGCCTCTCCCCGATCATCGCGGGCTGGTACGGTGCGAAATGGGGACCTCTCCACTGTCTCTGGCCTCGAAATTGTTGCCCCCTCTGATGTCCTCGGAACATCTACTGCTGAGTAGGAAGTGGTGGCCTCCTCTGTTGTCCACCCTGTCTAGCCTGGCATGCTGGTACTATCACTCCACCTGAAGCTCCTCCTGAAACTCCTCTACTAGGGAAAGTGGTAAGCTGATGATCCGCCGCCCCGCATGCTAGGCACAACCCGTTAGCTCTCCTGCAATCCTTCATCAAGTGTCCCGGCTTGCTGCAAAAATGGCAAATCATGTTGGTTGGCCGTGGAGCTAGTCTCGGAGTCCCTGTCTGCTGGCACTTGGTCGGTGCTCCTCCCGTTTGAGGCTTGTATTGATTACCCCTTGATGACTGTCCTATAGGGCACTTATTGACCCCTCTCTTCACTGAGTTCATGATCCCAATCAATTGTTCTACTTTTCGAGCTGACTCTAAGACATCAAGATATGTCTCAACACCCTTCATCAGAATCTGAACGGATCTTAAAATTAAGACCTTGCATGAACCTTTGTCCATTATCCACCTCATTAGACACCATGCCGGAAAACTCACTGAGCTTGGCAAATTCAATTGCATATTCATCTATGATCTTGCCTCTCGTCTCGAATAACAAAGCGCCTCTCCATCTCAAGGCGAGCTATCTTAGGAAAAATGCCTCTAAGAAGCTCTCACGAAATGTCTCCGATGAAATCGGCTTAGGAAGCTTCTCCTCCTCGCATCCCACCACGTTCTAGCTACGTTTATGGTAGGCGTACAATGTCGACTCTATCTTCGTTTGGGATTTTAGATGCCCTCAACAGAGGTCCATGGTGCGCAACCACATCTCGGCCTCATATCGCCGGTGCAGTACCAGTGAAGGTTTGTGGGTTGAGCTTTTGAAAATCGATCACATTACCCTTTCTTGCAGCCTGCTGCTGCCCATCCCTCTGGTGATTATGAGCTACCTACTCCCTAATCGCTTCGCAGAAGATCACCGACCGACTTGTCGTCCTCGTGCCTAAGCGTAGTAGTGGGATGATGTTTTGTGGCCATATTGATCACCTGAAATGAGATTGGTCAAAATTAAGACTTGAGAATCAAGGTATTGGGAGTCAAAGGACGTACTTCTGAAAAGGAAAGAACCTATTCTATACATGCTCTGTTTTTGGCCTGATCCTAGTTTTTACTTGTATACAGGATGAGACAACAATTATCTAGCCTGGCTCTGATACTAATAAAAACATTGTCACGCCCCGGTTCCAAAGTGTAATAATTTAGAGCGTGACTCGGTCGACAATGCAACCATACAGTCACATTCACGCCTCTAAACCATCATGTATGCAGATACATTGCCAAAAAAAACTACAACATAGAGCATGTAACTAAGATAACAAAGAAAATAGATAGATAAAGAATTCTCTGAAAAGACAAAGTTCTACTACAAGTCCACAATTATCCAAAATGGAAAAGAGGAAAAAAAACATCATAGTCTGGAGAACCACATGTGGCAAAAGAAAAAGTCTAAAACAAATAACTACCTAAACAAGTGAGAAATTGATAGGACGAAGGTCATCATCGTCATTGGCCCGATCCTCAAAGTACTCTCAATCCTACGAAGAAAGAACAGTTCCCGAGTCTGGGGTGCGCAAACCCAAGGGGAGTCAGAAAACTCCCAACAAGTATGTAAAATGAAGAAATTGTGCACGTGTAAGTGTATGTGGCAGGTATAAAGAAAGGATGAAATCTCCATTAAAGGTGATAAAAGAAAATGCTAAGTATAGATATCAAGATAAAGTCTATCACAAGGCATACAAGCACATTATTATTATTTTAGATATTATTTAAATTAGAGGAGAATATTATCATGTATATAAATCGGGTTCTCGTAAACCATCCCAGAAACACGGCTTCAAGTTAAGTATTGGCCCTTGGCCCTTATATATAACTCAGGATATCAAGAATGCGCATGAGCCCGCTTATATACACTTTATATTCTTTGTCCAATTCCCCTTTAATAAACCCCATATTTATTTATTCATTTTAAGTGACTGTACATGAAATATTGTTAACTAACCACAGAATTACGGTGGAACGACTTCCGTAAAACTATGAAAAATAACCGTGACCCAGAACATGTCTAATCAAGATGGGTGCATCGTCTAGTTAATGCTATTATAATAACAGTAATAATCAATAGAAAATCCTCACACCGGGATATCGATGTCGAGGGTGTAGCCATGCTATGATAGCACACTTATGAATCATATTTTGATGAAAGTCGTCTTCATGCACAGTCGGTCCCATTAGATGTCACTATGTGATCAAACATCATCACACAATAACTCCAATAATAATAATAATAATAATAGTTATAATAATAATAAAAAGTTTTGTTAGATAAAGACCCACAAAGGCTCTGGTCCAAAAGAAACGCCAAGGATTTTAAACTCATGATCATTCTGTTGTGGCCTAAGGCATCTAACCACTAAGTCCAAAGCTCCCTTGCAGGCAGGGTAAATGCATATATTTTATCTAAATGCTTGTCTCGGGTTTACTGGTGAAATCTTCAAAAAAAAATGGAAATTTCAAAATAAGTAGGCTGATCATTAAAAGACTTTGAACACTCAAAATATCTGTTTGTGCTAATTTTATGCAAAAAATAATTAAACAAATATTATTAATAAAAAAAATAGTTCCTTTGACACTGACTATAGTTATGAAAATTGTTTGAAAATCTTAAGAAAAGATATTTTGTAGCTTAAAAATTATAAAAGAAAAGTATTGTCTTGTTTAAAGATATCGTTAGTTATAAATTGAAATAAATAGAAGTTTGAAGGACATTTTTGATAAATTGAGTGTAACAATAGGACCTTTTAAGAATAATACTAGTTAACTAGAAAGTACTATGGAATATTTTTATTCATCATTTGTTGAAGTAAAATATAAAGAATACCATAAGCTATAATAGTTGTAGGCTAACAACATGTATAGGCTATCTTTACAGCAAGATTTAGAATATCTAACTATAATTCGTATAAGAAAATATGTAGCACATAACATTTCTTAATTAATGAAAATAAACAGTGTATTGCAAGAACGTCTCGTATTATGAATAGAAGAAAAAACATATTATGAACCTAAAGCTCTGTTCATGTCTAAACATTTTCACTCCAAAACCTAGAGACTTAACCATATACTGGGCTCTACTTGGAAACCACCCAAGTAGAAGATCCATAAAGAACAAAGATCAACATCAGTTGGCAAGCATTAGATCCATATAGAGACAAAGAGAATAGTAATTTCAGCATTACGTCCATATATGAAACATACTACAATTAACTAAACAATAAAAGGAAGAATTAAGAAATTAGTTGATGTTACTAATAGAGCATGTAATTGGGTGTACGGCTAGCAATCCATAATTATCACGAATCAATCAGATGATAAGTTGTAGGAGGAATTTAAAGGGATTGAAGAATATGCTTGCCAATTTGTCGAAAAATGAACTCTGAAATGAAAAGCTCAAGGACCCTTCTAATCTCCTCCTCCAGTCTTTTGCTCCCTTCTCTTCATTCTCCTCTCTCTCTCTTTTTTTTGAACTAAAGTAGAGGAGATGAGAGGTGTTTTAAGAGAACAGTTGGTTATGATAATCCCCAGGTTCTGGGATTTCTATTTGGTAGTTTTGAGTTAGTTGGGAGAATATCTTGAAAAATCGATGCACAAGACTCCGATGGGGATACCAGATTCTCCGGTTGGATAAGATCAACGATACCCGCAGTGGACCCATTTAGTGGATTACCCTCTCATTACTTTTGAGGAGAGCTTGAGAAGATTGGGGCTTTATTCTCAGAGTGAGAGTCTCAAAATACTGCATGGAAATTTGTGTGCCGATATTGTACAAGTATTTGGAGTTGTATAATGTCGAGCAACACTTTCTTTACTCCCATGGGTGAAATCGGATCGCCTGTACCGAATTGTTTGAAGTGTCGGATCACGGCGGGGAGACCATCCATATGAAGAGTTCTTTCCTATCAACGTGAGCTGACACTTTTAAACAAAACCTATCTCAGAGGTGTTCAGGAGTTGGTCCGCCACTTCCTTATTCCATGAGGGTCGCTTGTAAAATACTAGGCATAATTCCACCGCAATTTCGCCCTTGGTCGAAGTATCTATTCCAATGTTAGTAAGAAGGGGAATATCGATTCAATCCATCCAAATGGCTTAGGTCAAGTTGAGACCATATTTTCAATGAGGCTGTGCTTCATACCATCGAATCGATGAATGGGTTCCAGAGGGATAAATTAGAAAGTCTACCATCAAGCCAAGGAATCGATATCCTCATCAATTGGTTCAAGCAGATTCCTTCAATCCGGTTGAAGCGGCTGCGCTTGTGCCTTCCCAAAGACCGTATTTCCATTGTTTTATTCCCTCACGGTGATGCTCATCATCAGTATAGCTTGTTCCATCTCGCAATGGTCAGCCGCATCACGGGCTAAGGAACCGCTAATGAGTACCTAAACCAGAGATAATAACAGAGATCGGTCCCGAATCCGTGGAGTTACCATACACATGGTGATATGGTATACCAATCGCTCTGATGTTGGCCGTTCGAGTGGAGATGACTTCATTACTTCAGAGGTATGAGCCCAAATAATTCATCAAGTACCTTGCAAGGATCCATCGATCCTTCAAAGAATGAAGCAGTTCCCAAGTGCAAAGTGCATAAACCCGAAGTCGAAAACTCCCAACAAGCATGTAAAAGGAAGAAATTGTGCGATGTAAGTGTATGTGGCGGTATAAAGAAAGTATGAAATCTCCATTAAAGGTGATAAAAGAAAATGCCAATTATAGATATCAAGATAAATCTATCACAAGGCATACAAGCACATTATTATTATTATTTTAGATGTTATTTAAATTTGAGGAGAATATTATCATGTATATAAATCAAGTTCCGTAAACCATCCCAGAACAGGCTTCAAGTCAAGTATTGGCCCTTGGCCCTTATATATAACTCGGGATATCAAGAATGCATGAGCCGCTTATATACACTTTATATTCTTTGTCCAATTCCCTTTAATAAACCCCATATTTATTTATTCATTTTAAGTGACTGTACATGAAATGTTGTTAACTAACCACGAGTTACGGTGAAGCGACACGTAAAACTATGAAAAATAACCGTGACCGAACATGTCTAATCAAGATGGGTGCATCGTCTAGTTAATGCTATTATAATAACAGTAATAATCAATAGAAAATCCTCACACCGGGATATCAATGTCGAGGGTGTAGCCATGCTATGATAGCACCCTTATGAATCATATTTTGATGAAAGTCGTCTTCATGCATAGTCGGTCCTATTAGATGTCACTATGTGATCAAACATCATCACACAATATAACTCCAATAATAATAATAATAATAGTTACAATAATAATAAAAGTTTTGTTAGATAAAAACCCACAAAGGCTCTGTTCCCAAAAGAAACGCCAAGGATTTTAAACTCATGATCATTCTATTGTGGCCTAAGGCATCTAACCACTAGGTCCAAAGCTCCCTTGCTGGTAGGGTAAATGCAGATATTTTATTAAATGCTTGTCTCGGGTTTACTGGTGAAATCGTCAAAAAAAAATAAATGGAAATTTCAAAATAAGTAGGATGATCATTAAAAGACTTTGAACACTTAAAATATCTTTTTGCCAATTTTATGCCAAAAATAATTAAACAAATATTATTAATAAAAAACAGTTCCTTTGACATTGACTATAGTTATGAAAATTATTTGAAAATCTTAAGGAAAGATATTTTGTAGCTTCAAAAAAAAATTTATAAAAGAAAAGTAGTGTCTTGTTTAAAGATATCGTTAGTTATAAATTGAAATAAATAGAAGTTTGAAGGACATTTTGGTAAATTGAGTGTAACAATAGGACCTTTTAAGAAAAATACTAGTTAACTAGAAAGTACTATTGAATATTTTTATACATCATTGGTTGAAGTAAAATATAAAGAATACCATAAGCTATAATAGTTGTAGGCTAACAACATGTATAGACTATCTTTACAGCAAGATTTAGAACATCTAACTATAATTCGTATAAGAAAATATCTAGCACATAACATTTCTTAATTAATGAAAATAAACAGTGTATTGCTAGAACGTCTCGTATTATGAACAGAAGGAAAAAAACATATTATGAACCTAAAGCTCTGTTCATGTCTAAACATTTTCACTCCACAACCTAGAGACTTAACCACATACTGGGCTCTACTCGAAAACCACCCAAGAAGAAGATCCATAACGAACAAAGATCAACATCAGTTGACAAGCATTAGATCCATATAGAGACAAAAAGAATAGTAATTTCAGCATTACGTCCATATATGAAACATACTACAATTAACTAAACAATAAAAGGAAGAATTAAGAGATTAGATGATGTTACTAATAGAGCATATAATTGGGTGTACGCCTAGCAATCCATAATTATCACGAATCAATCAGAATGATAAGTTGTTGGTGGAATTTAAAGGAAAGGGATTGAAGAATATGTTTGCCGATTTGTCGAAAAATAAACTCTGAAATGAAAAGCTCAAGGACCCTTCTAATCTCCTCCTCCAGTATTTTTCACTGCTCTCTTCTCTTCATTCTCCTCTTTCCCGTTTTTTTTTGAACTAAAGCAGAGGAGATGAGAGGTGTTTTTAAGAGAACGGACTGGTTAAGATAATCCCCCAGTTTACAGGATTTCTATTTGGTAGTTTTGAGTTAGTTGGGAGAATATCCAGAAAAATCCCAAGATGCACAACTAGGAGAGATTTCACGGATGATGGGGAGAGTAACTGTAGATATATAGGTTTGTGTGAAGTTAGATAAGGATGATTTCAATTTGATGGGTGTGGGCTGCAAAGGCTAGATGAGCCATTCTAAGAAAAAAAATAAGAGAACAAAGTGGGCCTTAAGATAAAACCCTCATGCATGGATACAAAATTAGTATCTGTGCAAAAACTGGGTATTACATCCTACCCACCTAAGAAAAAGAAATTTTGTCCTCGAAATTAAATCCAAGCACACGAGGAACTAGACTTTACCGAAATAAAGAGATGTGGATAGCCGATGAATATCATCATCTCGCTCCCAAGTTGCCTCACCGGGTCCACGATGTCCCCAAGATACTAAGACTAGCGGGATGGTCTTATTTTTAGGACCTTTTCTGTCTATCCAAAACCTCCATTGGTCGCTCATCATATGATAGGTTCGTCCCAATCAAGCTCTGCAATGTCTAGGATGTGGGTCTCATCTCGCAGATATCGTCGAAGATGTGATATATAGAACACATCATGCACTCCCTCCAATGATGGAGGCATAGCAAGCTTGTATGCCACCTCACCTACTCTCTCAATATCTCGAGCAGTGGATAAAATGTGGACTAAGATTCCCTTGGTACCAAATCGATAACTCCTCTGGTTGGACATATCCTCAAGAAGACGTGTTTCCAACCTCGAATCAGAAGGTCTCCTCTTAGCATCGGCCAACTCTTACGCCTATCACGAGCGACTTAAGGTGATCCGTATCGTCTTTATCTTCTACGTCGCACAATCATCTCAGGCCCTAGCGACGCCTCTCCCAAGTCATCCCGACATGTAGGAGATCTACCATTTCTCCCATACAACGCCTCATAAGGTGCCATCTGGATGCTGGCCTGGTAACTGTTACTATAAGAGAACTCCACCAAGTGTAAGTGGTCCTCCCAAGAGCCCTTGAAATCTAGCATGTATGCCCGCAACATGTCTTCCAGAATCTGCATAATCCTCTCTGATTGTCCATCTGTCTGAGGATGGTAAGCTGTGCTGTAACTCAGTCTAGTCCCAAGACACTGCTGCAAGCTCCTCCAAAATCGCGATAAAAATCGAGTGTCTCTATCGGACACAATGTTAACCGGTACCCCATGCAAGCGTACTGTCTCTCTCATGTACAGCTTCGCTAAACTCTCCATCGTCTGTCCAACTCGAAATGGTATGAGGCGAGCCGACTTGGTCAGTCGGTCTACTACTACCCATACGGCGTTGTTTCCCTTCTGGCTCCTAGGCAAGGCTGTGACAAAATCCATTGTAACATGTTCCCACTTCCATTCTGGAGTAGGAAGAGGCTGCAATAAACCCGTGGTCCTCTGATGCCCAGCCTTCACCTGCTGACATACTAAGCATTTTGACACAAACTGGGCTATCTCCATCTTCATTCCTGGCCACCAATAATGCTCCCTAAAGTCCCAATACATCTTTGTGCCCCCTGGATGAATAGAAAGCACTGAACTGTGTGCCTCCTCCAGCAACTCTCTCCTGACATCGCCCTTAGGGACACACAATCTACCACGGAATCGCAAGGATCCATCCTCATGTATCTGTAGATCAGTTCTCTCCCCAGACTCCACGTGTTTCTTAAATTTTTGATACCGAGCATCCTCGAACTGGGTAGCCTTTATATTGTCTACCAGAGTTGACTGTAACTGAAGATTCATCAACTGTCTCCCTGTTCTAGGTAAAATAATCTCCATGTTCATCCTCCAGAACTCAGCTAACAACTCCCGCTGCCTGGTAAGTCTCATCACCACAGGCTTTCTGCTCAAATGATCTGGCACCACATTAACATGTCCTGGGTGATACTGCAAATCAAGATCATAATAGGCCATAAGCTCTAACCACCTGCGCTACCTCATGTTGAGCTCCTTCTGAGTGAAGATATATTTCAAACTTTTATGATCTGTGTATACCTCCACTCTCTGCCCTAAAAGATAGTGTCGCCACAGCTTCAATGCAAAAATGACCACCGCCAACTCCAGATCATGAACCGGGTAGTTCCTCTCATGCGTCTTTAGTTGTCTAGATGCATAAGCTACTACCTTCCCATGTTGCATCAGAACACAACCTAAACCCAAACCGGAAGCATCTGTGTGCACTACAAATCCTCCTGACTCATCCAGAATTATCAAAACTGGAGCTGTCGTCAACTTCTTCTTCAACCCATCAAATGCTGCTTGACACTCCTGAGTCCACACAAATTTGATCTCCTTCCGAGTCAACTTAGTAAGTGGTCCTGCAATCTTAGCAAAATCCTTTATGACCTTCCGGTAGTATCCCGCCATCCCCAAGAAACTTCGCACTTCTTTCACAGATGTAGGCGAGTCCAACCTCAACACCGCATCAACCTCTTTACGTCCACAGAGATACCTGCTCCTGAAATCACATGCCCCAAGAAGGACACTTGCTCCAGCCAGAACTCACACTTGTTCAATTTTCCATAGAGCTTCTCCTTCCGCAAGATTTCCAACACAGTCCGTAGATGCTCTGCATGATCTTCCCTGGTCTTGGAGTATACAAGAATGTCATCGATGAACACCACCACAAACTGGTCGAGGTACTGAGAAAACACCTTGTTCATCAAGCTCATAAATGTAGATGGAGCATTTGTCACTCCGAACGGCATCACCAAGAACTCATAATGCGCGGAATGCAGTCTTGGGTATGTCTTCCTTCCTCACCTTTAGCTGATGATAACCTGACCTGAGGTCCAGCTTAGAAAACACCCTAGCTTCTCTGAGTTGATCAAAAAGGTCATCAATTCTAGGAATTGGGTACTTATTTTTATGGTAACCCGATTCAACTCCGGTAGTCAATACACATCCTTGACTATCGTCGGCTTTGGCACTAACACCACCGGTGCTCCCCAAGTGAAGTACTAAGCCTGATAAATTTCTTATCAAGATACTCCTGGACCTGCTTTCGTAACTCCTCTAAATCTATTATTGGCATCCGGTAAGGTGGTTTAGAGATAGGTGCAGGTCTTGGAATTAGATCGATGACAAACTCTATGTCTCTATATGGTGGCAGACCCAACAACTCATCAGGGAAAACATCAAGGAACTCTTCGACAATTGCTGGTACGGGCTTCTCCTCTAAATCTATACATGTTAATACTCCATCCATGCCTGCTCGATACTGTGGCTGCTCCATAGCTTTGCTACAGCTTATAAACTCAAACTCTGAGTGATCTGGTATCTTGAACACCACGCTTCTACGTCGACAGTCGATAATCGCATGGAAGTTGTAGAGCCAATCCATCCCCAAAATAACATCGAACGTGTCAATCACTAACAAGTATGCAAATAGCTCCCTACCACAGACTACTACAGGGCATCCTTTACACTCCCTACTAGACATTAACACCCCGCTACCTGTATGGATATTCCAGCCTGCATCTAAACTATCGCATGGTATGGTGTGTCGTGCTATGAACTGAGCAGATATAAAATAGTACGATGCCCCAGAATCAAATAGGGTAAATGCCAGGACTGAATAAACCAAAATGATACCTGTGACCACATCACCAGACGCTGCCTACTCGCCAAAGGTGTCGTGAACCCTGACCTCGCTCGGCCGATCCTCGCTAACCATACCGCCTCGGCTCCTCCGACACTCGGGCTGGTACGGGTGCGGAAATTGGGGACCTCTCCACTGTCTCTGGCTTCAAAATTGTTGCCCCCTCTGATGTCCTCAGAACATCTGCTGCTGTGTAGGAAGTGGTGGCCTCCACTATTGTCCACCATGTCTAGCCTGGCCTATTGGTACTATCACTCCACCTGAAGCTCCTCCTGAAACTCCTCTACTAGGGCAAGTGGTAAGCTAATGATCCTCCGCCCCGCATGCTAGGCACAACCCGTTAGCTCTCCTGCAATCCTTCATCAAGTGTCCCGGGTTGCTGCAAAAATGGCAAATCATGTTGGTTGGCTGTGGAGCTGGTCTCGGAGTCCCTGTCTGCTAGCACTTGGCTGGTGCTCCTCCCGTCTGAGGCTTGTATTGATTACCCCTTGATGACTGTCCTATAGGGCACTTATTGACCCCTCTCTTCACTGAGTTCATGATCCCAATCAATTGTTCTACTTTTCGAGCTGACTCTAAGACATCAGCATATGTCTCAACACCCTTCTGACTGTAAATCTGAGTCTGGATCTTAAAATTAAGACCTTGCATGAACCTTTGTCCATTATCCACCTCATTAGACACCATGCCTGGGGAAAACCTGCTGAGCTTGGCAAATTCAATTGCATATTCATCTATGATACTGCCTCTCTGTCTCAGAATAACAAACTGCCTCTCCATCTCAAGGCGAGCTATCTTAGGAAAAAATGCCTCTAAGAAGCTCTCACGAAATGTCTCCGATGAAATCGGCTTAGGAAGCTTCTCCTCCTCCGCATCCCACCACGTTCTAGCTACGTTTATGAGCTGTAGCTGTACAATGTCGACTCTATCTTCGTTTGGGATTTTAGATGCCCTCAACAGGAGGTCCATGGTCTGCAACCACATCTCGGCCTCATATCTGCCTTCAGTACCAGTGAAGGTTTGTGGGTTGAGCTTTTGAAAATCGATCACATTACCCTTTCTTGCAGCCTGCTGCTGCCCATCCCTCTGGTGATTATGAGCTACCTACTCCCTAATCGCTTCTGCAAGATCAGCCTGACCGACTTGCTGTTCCTCAGGCCTAACTGTAGTAGTGGGATGATGTTTTGTGGCCATATTGATCACCTGAAATGAGATTGGTCAAAATTAAGACTTGAGAATCAAGGTATTGGGAGTCAAAGGACGTACTTCTGAAAAGGAAAGAACCTATTCTATACATGCTCTGTTTTTGGCCTGATCCTAGTTTTTACTTGTATACAGGATGAGACAACAATTATCTAGCCTGGCTCTGATACTAATAAAAACATTGTCACGCCCCGGTTCCAAAGTGTAATAATTTAGAGCGTGACTCGGTCGACAATGCAACCATACAGTCACATTCACGCCTCTAAACCATCATGTATGCAGATACATTGCCAAAAAAAACTACAACATAGAGCATGTAACTAAGATAACAAAGAAAATAGATAGATAAAGAATTCTCTGAAAAGACAAAGTTCTACTACAAGTCCACAATTATCCAAAATGGAAAAGAGGAAAAAAAACATCATAGTCTGGAGAACCACATGTGGCAAAAGAAAAAGTCTAAAACAAATAACTACCTAAACAAACTGAAGCTGAGAAATTGATAGGACAGAAGGTGATCACTGCCGCTGGGCCTGATCCTCAAAGTACTCTCAATCCTACGAAGAAAGAACAGTTCCGAGTAAAGGTCATAAACCAGGGAGTCGAAAACTCCCAACAAGTATGTAAAATGAAGAAATTGTGCACGTGTAAGTGTATGTGGCAGGTATAAAGAAAGGATGAAATCTCCATTAAAGGTGATAAAAGAAAATGCTAAGTATAGATATCAAGATAAAGTCTATCACAAGGCATACAAGCACATTATTATTATTTTAGATATTATTTAAATTAGAGGAGAATATTATCATGTATATAAATCGGGTTCTCGTAAACCATCCCAGAAACACGGCTTCAAGTTAAGTATTGGCCCTTGGCCCTTATATATAACTCAGGATATCAAGAATGCGCATGAGCCCGCTTATATACACTTTATATTCTTTGTCCAATTCCCCTTTAATAAACCCCATATTTATTTATTCATTTTAAGTGACTGTACATGAAATATTGTTAACTAACCACAGAATTACGGTGGAACGACTTAGTAAAACTATGAAAAATAACCGTGACCCAGAACATGTCTAATCAAGATGGGTGCATCGTCTAGTTAATGCTATTATAATAACAGTAATAATCAATAGAAAATCCTCACACCGGGATATCGATGTCGAGGGTGTAGCCATGCTATGATAGCACACTTATGAATCATATTTTGATGAAAGTCGTCTTCATGCACAGTCGGTCCCATTAGATGTCACTATGTGATCAAACATCATCACACAATAACTCCAATAATAATAATAATAATAATAGTTATAATAATAATAAAAAGTTTTGTTAGATAAAGACCCACAAAGGCTCTGGTCCAAAAGAAACGCCAAGGATTTTAAACTCATGATCATTCTGTTGTGGCCTAAGGCATCTAACCACTAAGTCCAAAGCTCCCTTGCAGGCAGGGTAAATGCATATATTTTATCTAAATGCTTGTCTCGGGTTTACTGGTGAAATCTTCAAAAAAAAAAAATGGAAATTTCAAAATAAGTAGGCTGATCATTAAAAGACTTTGAACACTCAAAATATCTGTTTGTGCTAATTTTATGCAAAAAATAATTAAACAAATATTATTAATAAAAAAATAGTTCCTTTGACACTGACTATAGTTATGAAAATTGTTTGAAAATCTTAAGAAAAGATATTTTGTAGCTTAAAAATTATAAAAAGAAAAGTATTGTCTTGTTTAAAGATATCGTTAGTTATAAATTGAAATAAATAGAAGTTTGAAGGACATTTTTGATAAATTGAGTGTAACAATAGGACCTTTTAAGAATAATACTAGTTAACTAGAAAGTACTATGGAATATTTTTATTCATCATTTGTTGAAGTAAAATATAAAGAATACCATAAGCTATAATAGTTGTAGGCTAACAACATGTATAGGCTATCTTTACAGCAAGATTTAGAATATCTAACTATAATTCGTATAAGAAAATATGTAGCACATAACATTTCTTAATTAATGAAAATAAACAGTGTATTGCAAGAACGTCTCGTATTATGAATAGAAGAAAAAAACATATTATGAACCTAAAGCTCTGTTCATGTCTAAACATTTTCACTCCAAAACCTAGAGACTTAACCATATACTGGGCTCTACTTGGAAACCACCCAAGTAGAAGATCCATAAAGAACAAAGATCAACATCAGTTGGCAAGCATTAGATCCATATAGAGACAAAGAGAATAGTAATTTCAGCATTACGTCCATATATGAAACATACTACAATTAACTAAACAATAAAAGGAAGAATTAAGAAATTAGTTGATGTTACTAATAGAGCATGTAATTGGGTGTACGGCTAGCAATCCATAATTATCACGAATCAATCAGATGATAAGTTGTAGGAGGAATTTAAAGGGGATTGAAGAATATGCTTGCCAATTTGTCGAAAAATGAACTCTGAAATGAAAAGCTCAAGGACCCTTCTAATCTCCTCCTCCAGTCTTTTTCACTGCTCCCTTCTCTTCATTCTCCTCTCTCTCTCTTTTTTTTTTGAACTAAAGTAGAGGAGATGAGAGGTGTTTTTAAGAGAACGGATTGGTTATGATAATCCCCCAGTTTACGGGATTTCTATTTGGTAGTTTTGAGTTAGTTGGGAGAATATCTTGAAAAATCCCAAGATGCACAACTGGAAGAGATTTCACGGATGATGGGGAGAGTAACTGCAGATATATAGGTTTGAGTGAAATTAGATAAGGATGGTTTCAATTTGATGGGTGTGGGCTGCCAAGGCTAGATGGGCCATTTTAAGAAAAAAAAATAAGAAAACAAAGTGGGCCTTAAGATAAAACCCTCATGCATGGATACAAAATTAGGATCTGTGCAAAACTTGGGTATTACAGGGCTCGAAGAGTAGAGCTCTTGGACTCTAAGACTTTCTAGGGAAAGTTGCGACAGAACATAAAGATTGGGAGGTATCGAGTGGGCAGCTATCTCCTCAAAGGCCAATTGGTGTCAATATTCGAGAACTGTCTGAATCTACGGTTCGCCGAGGAGCACCTGGCAGAGGAAGGGGGACTAGAGGAAAATGGCCGTTGCCAGCCCATCTTTCGCAAGAGCCTTCAAAGAAGCAGCATTTAGCGCCTTTAGAGCCTGAGCAAAGCCATGTGCCCGGAGGTTCTTCACGAATCGGGTAAGAGCCTTCTGTGATCCCGGCACAGGAACCTATAGTTGAGCCTCTCGCATCCTCAGGTAAACCCTACTTATGCCTTTGCATTGATTTGTTCGAGGTGCACTTAATTGACATGTACTCCTTGTATGTAGGTAAAGAGCCCATCCCTCAAGATTAAGAAGGTTTTCAGATGACGAGGAGAAGGTGGATTATGAGGCTGAAACCGACACTTATTTTATGGAGCTTGATGATGTAGGCCTCAAGAGCGACGTAGGTGGTTCCTCTTATGTGCTAGGTATGATTTTCCCTGACCAGTCTTGCGTAGTTTCATTGCTTCGATAACTAACACTTCGTCTATCTCCTCGGCAGATGATGAACCTAGATTGGAGACTGGGGGCGAGGCGGCTCCCATATCCATTCCTGCTAATGAGTTTGCACTGATGGCTAACTTTGACGGTGCCTGTGGTGCTGTTGAGCCTGTGCCAACTACCAATGTAGAGGCAAGTCCTGCACCTGCGCCTATTTTTGCAGCGAGGCGTAGGTTGATTATTCACAAGTCATCTGAGGAAGATGACGACACATCAGTTTCTCGGATTCCAACAGGAGTCGGGAGGATATTCCTGCAAAGTTCCGAGCCTCAGCTTGAAGATGATCCTACCAGAATAGCAGATGAATTTGTCAAGCCGAAGGTCGCAACTACCGATATTGAGATTGCGCCAATGGACATGCTGATGACGACGGTATTGGTTGCGAGATCCATTGCCTCATTAGTTGAGGCGACCTCTGTGGCTTCTACCACAGTAGATGTTTCCAGCATGTTAGCTACACATGCACCATTTCTCCTAATGGGTGATAATCAAGTTCAAGTCCTGCTAACCACTTCTTTGACAACCACGGATGCATTGGTGGTCTCTACCGAAGCGGATCCTTCAAGTCGCGCCGAAATTCCACCGTCTCCCGACTCAGATGATTTGATTGAGTTGGAGATTTAAATTCTAATCGAGAGCTTGATGAAGCTACACAATCGAAGTATCGAATCTGCTTTGGCTGCTAAGAGAGGCTTATCTGCTCGCACTCTTGCTTTGTTGAGGAGTCAACTTGGCATTTTGATGTCGATTGCGGGAGCCGAACATACTGAGCCATTCAAGAAGATGTTTGATGAGGCTAAGCTTCAATTCCAAAGGTTGCAACTTCTTTATGCAGCCGATGTTGACAGTATTGCTGACCTTAAATTCCGTCATCTCTCAGCAAAGCGCTATGAGATTGAAGAGTCCGCCCGCAAGGAGATGGAGGAGATCGATAAAAGGCTTCAGGAATTGAATGCTAGCATTGCACTTGTTAATGGTAATCAGGCTGAGCTTACCAATATCATTCTGGAATGGGAAGTCGCCATCAATGAGGCTAAGGCAGCAATTGCTGCAGCTCAAACTCGGTTGGAAGTGGCTTAACAGCAGAACAAGGAACTCGAACTCAAGTCGTCTGAGTTGGCTAAGGAGTGGGATCTCAAGACTTCTCAACTTCAGGCTGAGACGGCTAGGCTAGAGGCTGTCATGGTTCAAGCTGCTCCAATTGATCCCAGTATTCTAAGGGAAAGAGCTCAGAAAAATACTCTTGAAGCTAGGGATACCAAGATAGCCGAGTGCATTGATCAGATTCAATCTTTTTATCCATATTCCCTTTAGAATTCTCTTTTTTGTAATAAATTAGCTCTTTTAATAATAAAGAACTTTTGTCATTTTGATATGTGTACGATAGAGGTGTAATGTTTACATATCGTACTGATATCCTTGCTAGGGAGAAAAGATGATAGAATCAAACTAATAGAGGTGTAGTGTTAACGTATCAAGTTTAGTTGAGTTGGTACTGTTCAGAGGTGTAATGTTAACATAACAGTATTAGAGTATTTGACAAAGATGTAATGTTAATGTGTCAAATAGAACTTCTGACAGAGGTGTAATGTTAACCGGTCGGGTTCGAGAAGTCCAAAAGACGACTACTGTTTGGAAGTGTAATGTTAACTTAACAGCAGAAAATCGATGAAAGTGTAATGTTAACTAATTAATTTTTTGACAAGGGGGGATCGACATAGGTGCAATGTTAATCAATTAAATCTGAAAAGACAAGCTGATAGAGGTGTAATATTAACCTTTCGACGAAATGATCCGACAGAGGTGTAATGTTAACTAGTCGGAACACAAAGGTGTAAACCGTTCAAAGGTGTAATGTTAACATGATGGTGGTAATGTATTTGGAGTCAAGCAGAGGTGTGATGTTAACTTGATGACGCGTTGGGGATTTTGATTGGACTGTGGATCAAGATGATCAACAATGTAGGTTGAGAATTTATTCTTATGGTCAGAAGTGGAAACTTAAACGTGACCAAAATCTCTGCGGGGAGATGAAATTGGCCAAGATCAAGTGTAATATTTCTTGAGAAACTTCACGTTGATTGGCGCCATGAGCCTATTGTCATTTTGGTCAATTAGACGATATGCTCCATTTGAGTAGACTATCTCTACTACAAATGGACCCTCGTATTTGGGTTGGAATTTACCCTTAGTTTTGTGCATCATGACCATGGGTCGACGAACAGCTTGAAGTTTCTCATCCCAATCTCGTTTGTTGGAGGAGACGCACTTCTTCAGAAGTTTTATGATGGTTTTGTTGAAAGCTTCGGCTAGACCATCAGCAGTCGGATTATATAGCGTAGAAGCCGCATCTTGAATTCTGAACTTGTTGCAGAATCTGAAGAATGGTTGACTGATAAACTGCGGACTGTTATCGTAGACAATCCTTCGAGGGACGCCGAATCGATAAACAACATGGTGTTTCAAGAACTTAACCACATGTCATGACTTCTCTGAGCGGAATAGCTTTGTCCCATTTGAAGAAATAATCAGTAATGGCTAGAATAAATCGATGGCCTTTGGTGGATTGTGGGCTAATTAGCCCAATGATGTCCATACCCCATGTTTCAAATGGCCATGAGACAATAGTCGAATGTAATTCTTCCGGAGGTTGGAGTAGAAAATCGGCGTGGACTTGACACGCATGACACCACTTGGCATAAGCCACGGCATCTGCAATCATTGTTAGCCAGTAATAGCCCAGACGATGAAGTCGGTCCTAAAATTTAGGACCTGGTTGATGAGCTCCACATGTACCGTCATGGGCCTCCTTGAGTGCTTCTCGAGCTTTATTTGGTGATAAGCATCGGAGCAACACGCCGTCAAATGATCGACGATACAAAATATGCATAGTAGCATCATAGAAGAAGTGTGTAGCCCTTCTTTGAATGGAGATTGCTTGCTTCGGATTATCTGGTAGTATTCCGTGCAAGACATAATCAATGATCGAGAAAAACCAATAATTAGATTCGAAGTGAGTTAGCATGGCATGCACTTCGTTAGCTTCCAGGATTTGCTCTGGGGAGCATAATTGATGGTTAGCTATTGTGATGTGCCTAGTAGACTTGGGAGTCAAGGAAAGAGTGGCTGCAAGGGGCGCCAAAGCATCAGCATGAGTATTTTCAAGGCGGGCTACATAACTAATGTAAAAACTTTCAATTGACTAAGCAAGCTTCAATGTCGCTTCATGGTAGGGTATAAGGTCGTTGTGGCGGACCTCAAATTCTCCTTTGATCTGGTTAATGATCAATTTAGAATCGCCGTAGACTTCAAGGTATTTGATACATATATCTTGAGAACGTTGGAGACTAATTATGAGGGGGTTATACTCAGCCATGTTTTTGGAGCACGACTTGGTCAATGAATAAGCCTGAGGGAGGATATGTCCATGGGGATCAATAAGTACTACCTCCACTCTTGCAACAATTGCTCCTTTGTGGTTGCATCTTGACGCGCCATCGAAGTAAAGTTACCACACCTGGTGATTCGAGATAACATTCGACTCAAAAACCTCATCTGGGATGTCTTCGTAGAGCTTAGAAGATTCAAGGATGGGTTGATCCGTCAAAAAGTCAGCTATTGCCTGGCCTTTGACTGCTTTCTGATCAACATATTTTATTACACTTTTATACCCTCATTATCTATTTTATTTGAATAAATATATCTGTTAATAATAATTTTTATCTTAATTTGCAGGTAATATAGAATTATTGAATAAGATCTCAAATAAAGACTATTTTGAGCCCAAAAGATCTCTACTGAAGCCCATAATGCCTAAATCCAAACCCCACGACTAAGTTTAGAAACAAAATCTCAGTACTCATCACTTTCTTGGTCAGAATTATTAATAACTTGGCCTACAATTAAGAATCAAATTAAATATGGAAAAAATAAAGTCAAATTCGTGCACAAGATGGTCAACCGTAAGAAAGGGCGATATCTCCCAATCCGGAAAGCAGAATTCAACATATTATATATGAAAATCACATATTTCGATGAGATGGAGCCATCTAAATTGGTAGATTTTAAAAATTTCATTAGCAGTAGTGGATTATGATAGAAATCCAAATTTAATTGATATATATTCAATTATTTGAAGGCCAAGCTAAATTCTAAGAAGCCCAAGAGCATTTAAGAGAAGCCCAAAAGTCTTAAATGAATTAAATACAAAAGAAATAAAGCCCACAAAGCCCATCTCTCAAGTAATGAATCAATGATGTAGATTATTTTGAGAGATCCTATGGTTATGAGGGCCTAAGCCAAATCTTATGGTTGTGAGGGTTGCTTGGGGGCCAAGACAAATCTAAGAGTTGTGAAAGATTCTTATTATCTATAAATAGAGGGGTAGAGTGAGGGCTTGAAAGATGTGAAAAATTTTGTAAAACCTCCATTTGGAGAGGAGGGGTTACTCTTAATTGAGAATACCTTCCAAAATTGTAACTTTGTTACAATTAATAAAAGAAATTTTTTCACCTCTTTATATTTTTCTTTTCTTCTCTTTATTTATTGATAAAGATGAAGATGAAGATGAAGATTTACCTTCAAGAGGTTAGAACCCTATTGAAATGTAAGTTTTCCTTTTATCTTTTATTTTCTTATAATATTTTCTTTTCTTGTTTTAGATATTCAAGGGCTAGAACCCTCTTGTTTTAGATTTATTTTGATGCTTTATAGAGTAGATTTACTTTTATGTCTTTATTTTTACACTATTTTCTTGAATTTTTATTTTTAAGTATAGATTTATATTCTTGCATAGTTTAGATTTTCTTTTATCTTATTTTATTTTTGTTCATAGTTTATATCTTTACTTCTTTATTCTTATTTTTTTGTAGTTAGTTTTATTTTCATTCTCTTCCTTTTATTCTCTCTAGTCTAGATTTTATTTTTTTATTTTTTATTTTCTAAGATGTGAAACTAAATCTTGAAGGAATTCTAAAATTGTATAAAACTTGTTTGATTTCTTTTATAATTTATGGATTATTCTTTTGTGCTTAAAAAATCATGTTTAGGATAATTAACTAGAGAACTAATCGGTAGAAGAAAAATTTGATAATGTATGCTTATCTTGAGTGGTTTGATAGTCTATGCTTATGAATTCTAGAATTAATATCTAGTTATTGTTCTTTTCATAAATGTTAATTTTACTTGGATGATAATTTGATAGGTTATATTTTTCTTAAGCGGTTTGATAGTCTATGCTTAATAAATCTAAAGTAAAATGTGATAAAAGAGAATAGTTCATAAATTCTAAGTGAAATTGACTAGTGGATTCAATTCTAGATTTCTCATATCTCTAATTGAATCCTCCATCTTTACTTTCTTGATTTTTCTCTTTATTCTTGATTTTTCTTTATTTGTTTCTTGATTTTATTTTCCTCTATTTCTTCATCTTTCTTTCTCCCCTCTTAATCTAGTTTTTATTTTATTTGCATATAATCACAACTACTCTCTTTATCTCTCCACAATCTCATTTATCACTCATAATTATCACACACACAACTTATGAACCAATTTTGATTATTTCCTACAACACCTTCCTCGTGGGAATCGACATCTTTCTACACTATAACTTGATAGTTGTGCACTTGCAACTTAGATTTTATTTATATCCTATCAAGTTTTTGGCGCCGTTGCCAGGGAAGGTGCTTGTAATTAGAATTTTTCTATTTTGGTTCTTTGATTTGTGTGTTTTAGTGTGAAGGAATAACTTTGAAGGAGAAGGTTGAAGATTAGAGAAGATTTGCTTGAGACGGTAAGTTCTCTTTTTAGTATTTTCAATTCCGCCCTCTAATTAGGCTTTCACATTAGAGACAATTAGGAGCAAATAAATAAAAAAATTCTTTTATCGACCCTAATAAAATCCACCCTCCACTTGAACAATTACTAATAAGATAATAAATTCAAACAAGTGCTCTTTTTCTCATATTTGTTTGATTGTTAACCCTAATTAAAAAATAAAAAAATTTATTTTTGCATCCTTTTGTAGTTATTTTTAATTCCTAGGGTTGCATTGCATATAGTAGTAGGAATTCACCAAAATAATTTGAGCATTTTGATTTGAGCACTCACTTGAAAATACTCTTAAGGGCAATACCCTAATCAAGATAAGGTGAGGAATTTCATCACCCTTTCCTTAGCCCACAAATCACTAATTCCTCACTACACAAATCCAAGCCTTTAAAACTCATTAGACGTTGGCCCCTAAGGACTCGAGCTCATTAAGGAACAAGAAATCTTTAAGTGAACTGATCTCAGTGTACTTGAATCCGATGGTGTCTAAAGTAAGATTTAGGGGTTGCATAAAGCTCTCCGCAAGGATTGCTTGATTGGTTTAATGTTGGGGTCAATGTTAAGGCGATGTACGGCCACATCAGGATCTAACCCAAGCATGTCTTCATAACTCCAGGTGAAGACATCTATGTACTCTCGAAGGAGAGTTATGAGTTTTTCTTTCTCAGTGAGTGATAAACTCTCACTGATGAAGATGAATTTAGGATTGGCTTTGTAGTCTATGTTGACTTGGATCACTTTATCTTCAGTGGGTGGTTCGCTGATTTCAAAGCGCGACTCCCACTGTTTTCCAATATGTTTCACCCAGGAATTATTTTCAGGATCTTCAAAAATACTTTGGATTTGTCTAGATCCATGGTTAAACTGAACGAAACTATGTTAACTATAAATTCACTGAACATGGCTCCAATGCTGATGTTAGAATCCCAGCTAGACGTATCTGAAGAGCTACTTAGGAAATCATTAGATACTGGTCCTATTTGCGAATTGGCTTCAGGATAAATGTACCCGAGCCCACGTTTAGTTCAATTATAATAATCGAAGGCCTCTTCTTCTGGTACGAAGGGGATTAGTGGAACTCTCAGTCCTTGATTAAAATTCAATCCTTATTTTAGATCGAAGTCGTACCCCATTTTCTCCATTATATGCTGAGATTGCTAGCTGTAGCGGGAGAACTCTGGAACTCCTTTGGTTTCCTCATCCAAACTTGATAAGTGTGGTCGCGGCTCGACCTTTCCAAAGACAATAGGATTTCGGGTACCTCCTTTAGCTTGGACCGTGAAGGTGACATCCTCTGAGTCACCTAGCTGCTGATGATTTGAGTGAGACTTATTTATAGGCATATACAAAGTTGGTTCTAAAGCTAGCCTAGACATCAGGGCTTCGACTCTTGTGCTTTCATACTCAGAGTCTAAAGAGTAGTTATAAGCAAACTCGACTTCATTAAAGATCCAGTCGCCCTGATTTTTGACTGACTGGTTGGTACATGGTTCCTCGAGGGTAATTACAAGTGGTTCCATTTCCCAAATTGGATCATCGTTTGGATATGGCTCGTTGTCCGCTTCATTACCGCTATCTTCATCGTTGGGAATAACAATCTCGATTATTTGATTATCACCAAGGAATTAAGTAAGTCACAGGCCTATCAAAGGAGTAGGGTGTTATGACGGGCAGATCGTCGTTGTAGGCAGTCCGGACTAGACAGATCGCCATTGTAGGTAGTTTGGTTGAGTTAAGGCGTAAAATGCAGAGCGCCACGGTAGACAGCCTTTCTAGGCAGATCGCCGCTGTAGACAATCTAGTTGTCAAGATAGGGTGTGACATTGCTTAATATCTATGCATATTTCCTTGCTTTGACAAAAGTTATAAACATGTCATTTCAAATTAACTTTCGTATTTTTGTGACATGCATGGTTTTACTGACATAAGTTATTATGTACCCTTACTGAGCGCGTGGAAAGCTCACCCCAAATATGAATAACATTTCAGCTGAGCGTGATGAGGAGAACTAAAGCGAGCAGGAATTGAGGAAATTGACAAGATCGTTGGTCAAAAGCAATCTTCTAGCTAGTAATTTGGTAATGGAATGGTCCCTCCTAGAAGAGTTTTGTAATGTATATATTTGTCTAGGCTAAATAGCACTTAAATACCTTATAGTTTCACTCCTTTAGCATTTATATACCCTCAGTTGTATTGTGCGGCATTTATATACCCTTAGTTGGTCAAAATTTACAAGTTAATACCCTATATTTTACAAGCGTAAAATTTTCATCCGAATGTTTTCATATAATATTCATATGTTAATTTTAGAGCTTTTAACCATTTATATTGATTAAATTACTATTAAACCTACCCAAATTCTAATTTAAATGTATCATAATTGTATTTTAAAAATAGAATTTAGAAAGATTTAACAATACATTCAACAAAGTTGTTAGAGAGAAAGTTATAAGATTAGCATATAAATATTATATGAGAACTTTTGAATAAAGATTTTTATGTTTGCAAAACATAGGGTATTAACGTGCTAATTTTGGCCAACTCATGGTATATAAATGCTACAAAATACAACTGAGGGTATATAAGTGCTAAGAGAGTGAAACTATAAGGTATTTAAATGCCATTTAGCCATTTGTCTACAACCTCTATTATATAAAAGGGAGTTTCAGAGTGATATAAATATACTTTTTATGATGTACAGTTAATGACAAACAGTATAATGTATCAATCAAGGAAGTAAGTTTAGAATGCAAGATTTTAAGTTTGTGGACCATAAATGTGAAAATATTGCTTGTTGGAATATTGGAATTAGGTTTCGCAAGTCCTCGGCCAAAGGGATTTGTGACTGACTGTCACGTGCCTTGGTTTTATTATCATTTTCATTAATATTTGTGTTGTTTTGAGGCGTGACAAGAGGGGTTATAAGAAATAATATATGTAATTGTGAAATAGTTACATGACATGTTGCTATTGATTATATCTGCTTATGAATCTCTTTAGCTGGTAAGGTTGCATCTTTTTACTTGCAGTCACACCCAAAATGTAAATAAGAAGTAGTTACACAGCATGCTACTGCTGATGTTATATCTGCTATGAATCTCTTTAGTTGGTAAGATTGCATCTTTTTACTTGCATGCACACCAAAAAGGGGGGGAAATATAACAAACAGTAATTTTGGAGTTGAACTTGCCTAGGTATGCATGATGGCGACCTAATAAATCTTTATGGTAAAATTAGTTAATATATACTTCGTCCATAGTTTTGTACTAAAAAGGGATTTATTGGTATGAAAACGAAGATTGCATGACATCTAACTAGAAGTAGGAATTCATGAATGTAACTCATATGACATATAGAGGAGGTAGTGGACTCGTGAATTTTAGGGCATGTTTGGCAATTCTAGATTATAATATACTTGGGTTATAAATCATTTGTAGATTATGACCCAAATACCCAATTGGATTAAAATTTTAGGTGCTTGGTAAAGAGGGCGGTTTATAGTCCACGTGCTTTTCATTAAAATGACAAAAAGAATCCTTAAAAGTGGGAGGAGAGAGGAGAAAAGAAAGAGATGCAAAATGGGCATTTTTTTCCTTGCTCGGTCAAACATGTAGATTATAATCCACTCATAATGTGGTAAAAACATGCAAAAGTATATATAATCCAAAAAGTGGATTATAATCCACTTTGACCAACTTGCCAAACATGCTCTTTGTCCTTGCTAATTTGGCTAGCTTATATGATAATGTGCAGTCAAATTTTGTTGTTCTTTGCATTATCTTACAAAATTCTAAATATATGACATTTGTTTTGTCTGATAATTTGGGCGTAGTGGCTAAAGGAAGCTCCTGAAGAAGATGATGAGAGAAGAATGAGCACTTGAGGTGATTTGACTTTAGACTCTCATCTTTAATTTGTGGGTGAGAGAGCTTTCCCCCGTTCTTTGTTTCTTGGTATTTAAAATATATTGTAGAAGATAAATGATCTACATGTTTGATTTAGTTTTCTCGAAGCACTTTTTTCTTGGATGCAATTATACATTTCTTGTGGGATTATAGAGTTATAGACCCTATGTAACTTTTTTTGAGAAAAAAAGGATGAGGAATAAATCCTCAGCCTTGCTGCATAAAAGAAATGGTTGTTACATATCAAACCACATCCCCAACTCCAAAGATGTGATCAAGGCAAAAGTAATGTTTACATCTTAAAGATCAGTCTTTCCCCACTCTATACACAACAAAATTGGCCTGGGGTACAGTATCTGATAGCATAACCACAAGTTTAAGCAAAAGCAGAAATATATACAACCAAGCTAGAGTTGTCATCACAAACTCAGTCCACCACCATGGGATTATTTTCAAAACCATCCGTAGGACCATCGTACACCACCATCCTCCTATCTTCATTCCTCAGTGTCACAGTTGATGCCAGTGCAGCTTGTCCCCTGTCCTGCAGAAATATCTTTTTGTACGATCACTGATACAAGAATTACCTAGCCAAAAAGTAGCAAAGTGATTAGCTTGCAGTGAAAGATTTAGAGCATGTTTAGTCTTCTGTGAAAATATACGGTTATTGCGCTCATTCCAAATAACCCATATAATAGCACTACTATTAACATCTCATTCCAATCTTTGATTACCAGGCACTTTAAAATTTCTCCACAAAGTCCACAACTGATCCAGTGAAGATATATCACTAAGATCAATGGGTACAGAAAATTTATACAAAAGTGATCTCCAGATAGAGGATACAAAAGAACATTTTAAAAAAATATGTTCATGACTTTCATTTTCCTCCCCACACAGACTACAAATAGGCTCAATGATCACTCCTTTTCTGATTAGCCTATCTCTAGTATTTAATTTTCCCTTTAAAACAAGCCAAAGAAAATTTTTGACTTTGTGTGGAACAAGTATTTTCCATATGTCTCCATATTTGTATCTCAAGCCACCATCAACACAAAATTGATAAGAAGATTTGACTGAGAATTTAGTATCCCAATTCCATATTCTTTTATCTTCACAGCTATCATTTCCCACATTAGCAATTATGCTTCTCAACTTAATGTAAGAGTCCACTCTACTACCTGTCAATTGTCTATTAAAAGATATTAACCACTAATACTGACCATTCTCATACCCTTTAGCAGAATATACAGTCAACCATGGATCACTAGCTAATTCAAATAGATCTGGGAATAGCCTGACCAATGAAACATTATCAACCCATTTATCCTTCCAAAACCAAGTTTTCTTACCATTACCCAAAATCACATGTGTACTACATATAAATATCTCCTTACATGTTACTATATTCTTCCAGAATGAAGATACATATTTAGTATGACACACACAGTTCAGCTTATTATTGACAGTATAGTATTTTTCGCATAGGATATCTTTCCATATACCAGTCTCATTCTCCAATCATCTCCACATCCACTTAGACAACAAAGCTTTATTCATGCTCTTTAAGTTTAAAACACCCAGTCCTCCTTGCCACTTAGGTTTACATATTTCCCCCCATTGAACCAAATTAGAAACCCCTTTATTCTCATATGTACCAGTCTAGAAGAATCTCCTTCTTATCTTATCAATTCTATCCAAAACCCATTGTGGAAAAAGATAAAATGACATCCAGAAAAGAGGTAAATCAGACATAACAGAATTAACAAAGGTTAATCTCCCTCCTCTTGATAAAGATCTACCCTTCCAAGTTGTTAGTCTCTTCTCAAATTTCTCAATAATTGGCATCCAGTCATCTTTTAGCAATCTGCCTGGCCAAAGACTAAACCCCAGATATGACACAGGAAAGCACCCTATCTTACACTTCAGAGCAGAGGCAATATCATGTTGAATCTCATCATGATGTTCTAACAAGATAACTGAACTTTTGTTAAAGTTAATCTTAAGACCAGACATCATCTCATAGCTATATAGAATAAGTTTTAAAATAACCAAACTCTAAGGACTAGTCTTACAGAAAACTAAGGTATCATCTGCATATTGTAGATTGAGGACTTTGGTATTTGAACTTCTAAAACCTAGGCCCTGAAGTAAATTTGCTTCAGCTTCCAAGTTGATAATCCTGGAAAAGACATCTGCAGCAATGATAAAGAGAAATGGAGATAGGGGATCCCCCTGTCTGACTCCTCTTCTAGACATAATCCATCTGCCAGGTACTCCATCAAGGACAATAGCAGATTTACCTCCATTCAGAATAGTTTCAATCCATTTAAGCCACCTAGGTCCAAACCCCTTAGCTTTAAAGATATCACTAATAAACTTCCAGTCTAACAGATCACAAGCCTTAGTAAAATCAAGCTTAAGTAACATTCCCCCACTTTCTTTCCTCTGGTAACATTCAGATATAATTTCTTGAGCAGTTGCAACTCCATCCATAAGAAATATTCCTTTAATAAAACCACTTTGCATAGGATCAACCAGGCATAAAATCTTATCATTAAGTCTATTGGTTAGCATTTTTGTTATGATTTTGTATACAACATTCAAGAGACTAATAGGCCTGTAATCACCCAGACTATCACATTCAATTTTTTTTGGGATTAACACAATATGAGCATAATTAAGTCTACCAATGTCCAAATTACCATTATAGAATTCAATGAAAATCCTAAGTAAATCAAATTGCACCACCTCCCAAAACTCCTGAAAGAAAAGAACTGAAAATCCATCTGGACCAGGTACTTTATCCCCATTCATGTTAAACACCGCCTCTTTTATTTCTTTTAGAGAAAGAGGTTGTTCTAAAGTTGCAGAATCCCATACAGTAGGGGGAAATAGTTTCTCCCAATCCACTTTAATACTATAATCTCCTTGTTTACCCAAAATATCTTTATAATAATCATGGAAAGCTGCAGCAATACCATCAGGAGAATATATTTCCAAATCATTCACTTTCACACAGGGAATAGAATTGGTTCTCTGTCTACCATTGGCAACTTTATGAAAAAAGTTAGTATTGAGATCCCCTTCTTTAAGCTATTGTGTTTTAGCTCTTTGTCTCCACATTACTTCTTCTTGTCTCCTAACTTTTTCATCAAGATTTAGAGCTCTCTCTTCTTCTATGACATCAATAGCTAACATTTCATCTAGCAACTTCTTTTTAGTACCTCTCACACTATAAAATTTCTCCTGTGCCCACAACTTGATTTCTTTCCTAACCACGCTCATTTTATTAACAATGCTAGCTACAGCTGATTTTTTACCATGAACCCTCTGCCACCACATAGTCACACAGTTTTTAAAAGATGGCTCATTAAGCCACATTTTTTCAAATCTGAAAATCCTGCTAGCTGACTTAGGGGTTAAAAAATTCAAAACAATAGGAGCATGATCTGACAACTGACTTGACAAACCTCTTTGAACTGATAAGGGGAATTTGGATTCCCAATCGTTGTTAAATAAAAATCCATCTAATCGTGCAAGAGCCACATTCTCCCTTTTGTTTGACCAAGTGAACTTTCTACCAGATAAAGGGATATCAATTAACTCCGATTCATTGATAATATCACTAAAATCTTCTAAATCCACAACATTACTACTACATCCTTTTCTATCATTAACACTTTTAGTGATATTAAAATCACCAGCAACAACCCAAGGACCAGTAAAATTATTTTTAATATGTCTCAATTCATTCCAAAAAACTCTCCTATCATTATAACAATAAGGACCATACACAGAAGTTAGAGTCCAGCTAAAGCTATATGTTCTACTTTCTAGTTGAATAGATAGAGTATATTGGCCTATAAAAACAGACTCTTTGCTCCATTTATGACCTTGCCAACCAATTAACATACCACCTGCAGATCCCCTAGCAGGAAGAATCTCCCAATCAGTATATTGGTTACCCCCAAGTTTCTTCAAATCCCCAGCAGACACATCACATAGTTTTGTTTCTTGAAAACAAAGAAAATCAAACTTATTTAACACACAGAAATCCCTAACATTGTATTTTTTACTATCCAGATTTAACCCTCTGATATTCCATGAGCAAATCATTTTATAAAAAAAACAAACACTACCTATCACACAAAACACACCATCCATCCATCTAGGATGATAGAGCCCTCTCCCTCTCCATACTTCTAATCTCATTAATATGCTTAACCCCACCATCTCCCTCAAATATAATAGCACACTAAGCACCAAAATCTTTTATTTGACTATCACTATAGGACTCAAAAAGAATGGAAACATATGTAGAACCAAGAGAGGGATTTATACCTGTGGATGTTCCAGCAATAGTAGGTGCATTATGTGATCCAAATATTTCCAGATGGTTTCTTGCTGCAGTCCTCTCCGTGGCCTTGTCCATAGCAGTCTGAACATAGGTAGTTTGAAGTCTCACACTTCTTCTAACTGCATTTGGTATAGCCTTCTTAGTCTTCCCCCCAACTTGTTTATCAAAATTAGTAATTTCTTCAAGAAGGAAGTATCTTGCGCTCCAATATCCTCTCCCAGATCACAGTCAGGCATTTCTTCATGAATAGGAATCTCAGAAAAAGCTTCATTATCACAAGCTAACATAGACCAAAAAGATGGATCAAGCACATTATTATCCTGTTTCTCCTCAGGGATTGATTCAGACAGATCAATTAATGGTTCCATTAAACCTTCCTCCACAATTCTACTTCCCCTTTCTTCTCCTGTGTCCACTCTATCATCAACCTCATTAGGTTGTTCTCCCATTTTTGTTGCCAGATCTTTTTTCTGATAATATTCTCTAGCTTGAGTCCATAGCAATGAAGCATTTGAATGTTCAGGACATCCTCTAAAATCATTAGCCCTCTTCCAATGGGTAGAAGATCCCAGTGAATCAGTTGATGATTGATCTTTAGAACTCATACTTTTTTGAAATCTCATATTATCTGTACTCTTCTTATCTGCAGCCACTTGATTTTGTCCATCACTTTTTCTTTTTTTAACCAAATGACTATCCAGCACCAAGAACACCTCCACCTGAACAAGGTAAATTTGAGCTCCATAAAAAAACTTTCATCATTTTAGGAATATCATGAATATTAGCACATTTCACCAGTAAAGCAGCATCAATATATTCCATGCCCATCTTAGTTGAACCATCCATATCAACTAAATAAGCAAAATGCCTCACCATCTTCGCAATGGATTCTAAATTCCACAGAAAAGGAGGAACTCCACGAAGCTGAATCCATACTTCAATATCTCTTGATTCATGAATATTTCCATCTTCAACCGACCACATCTTAAAAGATACAGTTACATCCTTCAAAAGAATTACACCCAAAGACACCACTTCCCTTAAACTCTCAGTTGTGGATGTCTTAACTAAAAACTTTTTATCAGGCAAAGCAATTATCATTTATCCCGAAACAGAGGGAAAGAAACAGCGCAATTCTCTTTCTAGAGATCTAACATCAACATTTGTTCCCATAATCACTGACATAATAGCAAATTCACTAAATTTTTGAATCTCATTATGAACCAGATTTGAAAAATCTAAAACCACAGATGAGGAGAGAAGACGATCACCTGATTCTTTCAAATTATCCTCATCACAAATCTGAGCTTCATCTTCATAAGAGAAGGGTCTTTTACCCTTAGCAGCTGTAGAATCTCTCCATTCATTCCCTTGTCTAGGGATTTGATTTTTCCCTCCTCTAGGGTTTTGATTTAGCCCTCCTCTAGGGTTTTGCCTCAGAACTTGACCTCCTCTAGGGTTTTGCCATCCAAAATGACGAAGATCATTAGAATCCAAATCCAAAGTAGGATCTTGAGCAGATCTGCAGTTTCTCGCCTCATGCCCCACTCCTCGACATCTGTAGCAAATCCGAAGTTGACGACAAGAGCTCGCCATGTGCCCCCTCATACCGAAACGAAAGCACAAATTGTTTCTCTTGATGAACTCAACCGATAAAGATTTAGATTTTGATGAAGAAGAAGGCAATGGTTCAGATCTAGGTTTAGCTTTACCTCTTTTAACAATCTCCACCCAGCTAGGTTTATCAATCTCGACCCTTGATTCTTTAGCAAATCGATACGTGGCCTCCGATCCAACTCCACTCTCATTGCCTTGGGTTTTGGAATTCTCTCCTGCTTCGAGATTTAATTCAAGAACCGGGTTCAATCCATCCTCAGATCAATCAAGATGTCGATCTTGACCCGGATCCAGACCAGAATCTTGAAAACCATCCTCAAAATGAACGGATTTAGAAACCCTGGATGAACCCCAAATTGAACCCGTTCAAGAACCGGATCAGATTCAGGTAAAGAACCAGAAACAAATGAAATACTAGGTCTAAAATCAAAGGATTTAGATCGAAACCCTAATGATTTTAGAAAAGGATTAGGGGATAAACTGTCTTGACTCCTCATAATCGAGATTTACTTGGTAAACTTAGTTAGTTTTTTCCTGAAATAATGTTTAGACAGTTACCTCTTGTAACTATAAATATATTGAGTTTATGCAGCGTTCCTCTTGTAAACTAGTGCAGCCGAGTGTTGCAAGATTTGGGTGCTTGCAAGACACATGCAACCTATTTTAAACATCAAGCGCATTGCTGGGATTTATTCAAGAGTATAGGTGCTTATGTAATGTGCAGAAGTAAACAATTTGTTATTCATAATATTCAAGTTAATAGTCTATTATCTCTTGCAGGTTATGTCCAAGTTAATTTGTAGCATAACGTTTATTGATTTTCCTTTTTACCTTTTCGTTTTTCTAAAGAGAGGTTGTAGTTTGATGCTTTCATTAAATATCAGATGGGACAAAAATAGACGCAGATGCAAGTGAATAAGTTGCTTTGTTTGAGTTTCTCCAATGTGTAGGGAATTGTCAATTGAGAGTCACGCTTCAAAATCTAACTGGACGCTCTTGAATCTATTTGCTTGTGGGTATTTTATCTGCAACGATGAAACTATAGGGGTAGTAAGTTTTAAGACATAAAAAAACCCCTGAACTTTAGAGTATTTTGCTTAAAACACTCCTGAGCTAAATTTTATTAATAATAGTGAACATCCTTGAACTTTTAAATTATGCTAGACCTACCTGAACTGTTAGAAACTCTTACAAACGGTGTTAGCGTGCAGAGTAAAAAGTCTAAGCTGATATATTTTACTTGTTATACCTACCCTTGCTTGAAAAGGAAATGATATAGATGTTACAAGCAAAATTGATCCGCACGATGTCATGGAATATATTAGAATGAAAGAAGTCAGAAAAACAATGATATAAGTGCTTGGTTTGGTAACTTCTTTTTAAGTTGTGGATAAAAAATTTCTTCAGATTTATATATCGTAGGTAACCACTGTAGAAATAATGCTTATTTACAATGTATTTCCTAAAGACTTTAGTATATAGAAGCATAGTAAAAATAACAACCTGCAGTTAAACTTCACATGAGATGCTTATAAACATAATCATTAAATCTAACAACATCTGGCCTATAAAAAGACAAGATGTCAGAAGACTAAATGCATCATGTCTTCCAACAGTTATATTAATTACGATGGTTACGCTTTTAAACTTACATTTCGTTATATCATACCACTGAGATCAAAAAATTATCACAAAGAAATGCAAGAACAACATCAATAAATATTAAATTAAAGAGACCAGAAGCACGCCATGTTCGACTATGAGTAATGAAATACAATTCTAGGAAAATTTGTGAACTAAATTAACTACGGAAAATATATACGCTTATGCATGTGACAAATTCTACGCGCTGCACGTTGGGCCCCACAAAGTTCTTTATGCACGTACTGTTATACTTATTTCCACCATGAACTGAAGGTGGACTTTTGCTATAGTTCGTTTGTGATATCCTAATGTGAGTACGTTTCATATCAGAACCTCCCGCACCGTGCGGGAGGTTCTGATCCGCTCATTGGTGGAGTAGGGGAGCAATTTGGTAAGTTACTGCCCCCTATGTGTGGCTCAGAACCCCCACGTGGTGGGGGTTCTGATAGGAATTGTAGTCTCCTAATGTGAGGGAGTACTCATGTAAATTTAAAAGATTAAACAATTTTCGGAAAAGGGTGACAATTCGTAGTAAGTGAAGCGCTGGAATCAAATGGGGCTAATTAATAAAATTCCATTATGTATCTATTTTGTTACCTTGATTCGCGCGTAGACTCATCATGCCTCTTATTTTTATGGGAGATGCAATTTCACTATGACACAACCGAAAAATTTGCTTTGCTTTATTCTTATGTATAGTCACTGCTATCCACTTGCACTCTTAAGGTTGTTGTATACGCCAATATTTTAACTTGTAACGTAGTTGATTGGGTTTTTTTTTATAAAAATCACTTTTGGGTGTCTTTATAGGAACCACATTTATGTTTCAATTAATACAGGGACCACCTTAAAACAACAAATTGGTTTCAATCAACCACCAAAGCCTAGTTTTGGGAGAAAAAATGTACGAAATGCCATAAATGTCCTTACTAAAATTGTTAATTTTGTTCTCCCCGCTTAAAATTTGTGCTCCGGCGATGTCGAGATCTTGGAAGCGAGCTGAGAAAATGAGGAGGAGCGGTCTTGGAAAGTGGAGAGAGATCGAGAGGAGGAGAGCTTAGAGCGGCGAGCAAGGGAGGAGTAGGTGTGGATGAGAGCGAGGTGGTTGAGGGTGTGGCAGTGGCGGAGGAGGAGGCGGGTGCGGAGGAGATCGGAGGAGCTTAGTGAGAGGAGGCTCCGGCGATGTCGAGATCTTGGAAGCGAGCTGAGAAAATGAGGAGGAGCGGTCTTGGAAAGTGGAGAGATCGAGGGAGGAGTGAGAGGAGAGGATGATAGAGAGAGGCGAGGAAGTGGAGAGTGAAGATGGCGGAGGCGAAGATGCGGAATGTTGAGGAGAGAGCGCGGGCAGAGGAGGAGCGGCCGCCGCCGGCCATTGATGACGACGCTGAGGAGTGAAGCAGAGTGATGGGAATTTTAAGTGGGGAGAAAAAAATTAAGATTTTAAGTGAGGGCATTTATGACATTTTAGTTATTTTTTTCCCTAAAACTGAGCTTTTATGGTTGATTGAAACCAATTTATTGTTTTAAGGTGGTTCATGTATTAATTGAAATATATAAAGGTGGTTCCTATAAAGACACCCAATTTAAAAGGTGGTTTTTATGGGGGGAAAAAACCTAGTTTTCCCCCCTGTGAATACTACTATTCCACTAAATTGTATCTCCATTATATGCATTGTTGTTGCGCCTATCAGCTACAAATGCATCAATACCAAGTGTAAATATGAACCAAAAGAAAATATAAATCCTTAATCGCCACAGACAGATTCATCGGAGACGAATAATTGTCGAAAATGCAATTATCTTTTCCTCCCCCTCTCCTCAACTCCTCATCTGGTCGATTCTCCTGCAGCGGCACGTCCTTCACCAACCTCACATCTTCATGCGTCATTCAGAGACTTCATACACGGTGATCATAAACAACAAAGGTGAAGCGTCCAAACCAATTTACCCGTGATTTCCTACTCTCCAAAATTCAAACGCCATTCAGTCAAATTCAAGTCCATCTCTGAATCAAACTATCTAAACTTTATTTGATTAATTTTTCCCAACAAAACCATGCCTATGCTTCTTCATACCTCACAACTCCCTTGGATCCACACTTTGGACTAAATCCATTCCTTAGTTTATGGTCTAAAATTAAATTGCCTGCATCTTCTGGGAAAATAAATCATTATTTTTATATATTGGAAATGTGATTTATTCCATATCTTGGGTCTAAACCAACCAATACTTCTTTCCTAATTAGCTATACATTTATCTTCTCTCTCCCTCTTCATCTCACTCCTCTCCTGCACTACCATAACCTAAGATCAACTATCCAAAAGAGGCCTATGCTCCTTCACACCAGGCAATGGTGAAGATGGCGATATGCTGCTTGCAGGCTCTTGTCGTGTGGTCGAGAGACGAGTTTGGTTAATGGAGAAGGGTCTGGGGAGCGGCAGTTAAAGGGAGAGGGGACTGGCGGTGGTAGGGATAGCAGGCGAGGAGCCTGCGGACATTGGACGTGGGACATCCCAGAGGAGGGATCAGTTTGGTGGCAGAGTTTAGGGGTTTCTGAGTTGGCGATTTTGTGGGCGATGCAGATTTTGGGAGTAGGGGTTCACAAAAATATTGGTATCCTAGAAAATAACCGTATCCATTAGGATGCGGATATGGTTGCTAAAATCTATAACATATAGGATATGATAACTGATATTGTTATGTAGTGAATTATATGTATCTATATCTGAATATATGTTAGTCATATAGTTGCAACAGTTTTAAGCTAATTTTGATGATCAATAGATCTAATCTTAGCTTTTCAGATATAATAAACATATTAATGAACTCTCTTGTATCATATGAACTGTATTTTTTCTTCAATATTATCTAAATTTCTCATATTCATTTTGTATCCGTGTGTATATCCGCTTATATATCTATATGCATATTTGTATCTGTATTCGATTTTAGCGGATATGGTTATGAATTTTCTTTACCGAGGCATATCTGTATCCGTGTCCAAGATTTATAAGCGGATACGACTATGATAAGTATCGTATCGGCTAAATTATCAAATTGGCCTAAAAATTGACACACGGTTTCCAATAAGGCCTAAAAATTAACTCAGACGACAATAAGGCCTAAAAAGTGACTCATTTAACCAATAAGGTCTACTCCGGCGACTGGAATTTT
Source organism: Asparagus setaceus (assembly GCA_012295165.1). Classification (NCBI taxonomy): domain Eukaryota; kingdom Viridiplantae; phylum Streptophyta; class Magnoliopsida; order Asparagales; family Asparagaceae; genus Asparagus; species Asparagus setaceus. Next base: position 19,032,021 of record CM022710.1, read on the forward strand.
TCAAACTTATATTTTAGTCCTCTAAATTTTAATTCTCCTTTCTTTTTACCCCCTCCCTCCCTCCTCCATCTCTCTTTCTCTCTCCCCCATCCTTCCATCCTCCATCTCTCTTTCTTTCTCCCCTCCTCCTCCCTCCATCTCTCTCTCTTCCCCCTTCCCCATTGTCTTCTTTCCTCCTCCTCCATCTCTCTTTCTCTCCCTCCTCCTCCATCCTCCATCACTCTTTCTCTCTCCCCTCCTCCTCCCTTCTTCTCTCTCTCCCCTTCCCATTGTCTTCTTTCCTCCTCCTCCATCTCTCTTTCTCTCTCCCCTTCCCATTGTCTTCTTCCGCCTCCTCCATCTCTCTTTCTCTCCCCATCCCTCCATCCTCCATCTCTTTCTCTCTCCCCATCCCTCCATCCTCCATCTCTCTTTTCTCTTCCTCTCCCTTCCTCATTGTTTTGGAGGATGGAGGGATGGGGAGAGAGAAAGAGAGATGGAGGATGGAGGGAGGGGGAGAGAGAAAGAGAGATGGAGGATGGAGGGAGGGGGAGAGAGAAAGAGAGATGGAGGATGGAGGGAGGGGGAGAGAGAAAGAGAGATGGAGGATGGAGGGAGGGGGAGAGAGAAAGAGAGATGGAGGATGGAGGGAGGGGGAGAGAGAAAGAGAGATGGAGGGATGAGGAGGGAGAGAGAAAGAGAGATGGAGGATGGAGGGAGGGGGAGAGAGAAAGAGAGATGGAGGATGGAGGGAGGGGGAGAGAGAAAGAGAGATGGAGGATGGAGGGAGGGGGAGAGAGAAAGAGAGATGGAGGGATGAGGAGGGAGAGAGAAAGAGAGATGGAGGGATGAGGAGGGAGAGAGAAAGAGAGATGGAGGATGGAGGGAGGGGGAGAGAGAAAGAGAGATGGAGGATGGAGGGAGGGGGAGAGAGAAAGAGAGATGGAGGATGGAGGGAGGGGGAGAGAGAAAGAGAGATGGAGGGATGAGGAGGGAGAGAGAAAGAGAGATGGAGGGATGAGGAGGGAGAGAGAAAGAGAGATGGAGGGATGAGGAGGGAGAGAGAAAGAGAGATGGAGGGATGAGGAGGGAGAGAGAAAGAGAGATGGAGGGATGAGGAGGGAGAGAGAAAGAGAGATGGAGGGATGAGGAGGGAGAGAGAAAGAGAGATGGAGGGATGAGGAGGGAGAGAGAAAGAGAGATGGAGGGATGAGGAGGGAGAGAGAAAGAGAGATGGAGGGATGAGGAGGGAGAGAGAAAGAGAGATGGAGGGATGAGGAGGGAGAGAGAAAGAGAGATGGAGGGATGAGGAGGGAGAGAGAAAGAGAGATGGAGGATGGAGGGAGGGGGAGAGAGAAAGAGAGATGGAGGATGGAGGGAGGGGGAGAGAGAAAGAGAGATGGAGGATGGAGGGAGGGGGAGAGAGAAAGAGAGATGGAGGGATGAGGAGGGAGAGAGAAAGAGAAATGGAGGATGGAGGGAGGGGGAGAGAGAAAGAGAGATGGAGGGATGAGGAGGGAGAGAGAAAGAGAGATGGAGGGATGAGGAGGGAGAGAGAAAGAGAGATGGAGGATGGAGGGAGGGGGAGAGAGAAAGAGAGATGGAGGATGGAGGGAGGGGGAGAGAGAAAGAGAGATGGAGGATGGAGGGAGGGGGAGAGAGAAAGAGAGATGGAGGATGGAGGGAGGGGGAGAGAGAAAGAGAGATGGAGGGATGAGGAGGGAGAGAGAAAGAGAGATGGAGGATGGAGGGAGGGGGAGAGAGAAAGAGAGATGGAGGATGGAGGGAGGGGGAGAGAGAAAGAGAGATGGAGGATGGAGGGAGGGGGAGAGAGAAAGAGAGATGGAGGGATGAGGAGGGAGAGAGAAAGAGAGATGGAGGATGGAGGGAGGGGGAGAGAGAAAGAGAGATGGAGGATGGAGGGAGGGGGAGAGAGAAAGAGAGATGGAGGATGGAGGGAGGGGGAGAGAGAAAGAGAGATGGAGGGATGAGGAGGGAGAGAGAAAGAGAGATGGAGGATGGAGGGAGGGGGAGAGAGAAAGAGAGATGGAGGATGGAGGGAGGGGGAGAGAGAAAGAGAGATGGAGGGATGAGGAGGGAGAGAGAAAGAGAGATGGAGGGATGAGGAGGGAGAGAGAAAGAGAGATGGAGGGATGAGGAGGGAGAGAGAAAGAGAGATGGAGGATGGAGGGAGGGGGAGAGAGAAAGAGAGATGGAGGATGTTACAATGGTGTTTTTACCAAAAACAAAACACCATATGTTTTGAAAATAATATTTAAGTATTATATTAATATATTATAAATATGTTTTACCAAAAACAAAATATTTAAGTATTATATTAGTTATATTATATATAACTAATAGCTTATAATATTATATTATAATAAGAAAATGTTAATACATTATTATTAATAAAAGTTAATAATAACAATAACACATTTATATAAAAAATTAAATATATTTATATTTGAAAATAATATTTAAGTATTATATTAATATATTATAAATATGTACAGTATATAATATTATAAGCTATTAGTTATATATAATATTATAATATGTTAATTTATATATATATATATATATATATATATATATATATATATATATATATATATATATATAATATTAATTAAAATAGATCATATTATAATTTACATTTAATATAGTAATAATATGTTTAATATTAATGTTATAAAAGGTTAAAACTATTGTTGACCAAAAACACTTGCCATGGTGTTTTGAAAATACTTTTGAAGAAAAATACCATGGTGTTTTGTAAACATCATATAAAAATCATCATAGTATCCAAACATACCCTAGAGATTGGATTAAAATTGTCTAGAAGTTGTCATATTTTCTGCACGCGATGAGCTAAACTAACTATTGTCGGTCATGGTGCCTAAGTGAGATAAGTTTAATTGAATTTGTATGATTTTATAAATTCGGGGCTTTTTGTGCAACACCCTCCAAAGTTCCTTAATGCTATTCATCAGACATAATTGATTATAGACTAGTTATGGTTATATACTAAAATTTTGTATTGTGCAGGTAGATTATGAAGTATTGCCTGGCTGGAATACTGATATCTCATCCATAAGAAGTTATAAAGACCTACCTGAAGCTGGTCGTCGATATGTTGAAAGGATAGAAGAGCTTGTTGGGGTAATGCACTTATTTTCAGATAAAATTGTCAAACTTTCTCCCTGACACTTGTTTGAGAGGGAGGGGTAATTGTCAAACGGAGAAAATTAAATCTGGTTTTCTGCCTATTTAACTAACAATAATTTCTCCCTGATTGTAATTTTTTTTTTCTTTTCGGTGATGTTGAATATTACAAGATTGAGTACAATGTTGACACTTCAACTTGTTACAAAGCAAATTTTGGTAGTTAAATTTTAATCAGTGGTGTAACATGATGTGTTTTCTTGGAGGTTTGTTTCCTTTTTTATGATTGGTTGATTTCACAAGAAATCAATCTATCGTCAGAGCTAAGGCGATATGCCATTGATGCGGCCTGCGGGGAAGAGACAAATATCTAATTACAAATTTGTGGGGTTAATTGCACGTAGACCCCTATCTTATTGATATTTTGAACTTACACCTCCATAGTTTTATTGTTGCATGTGGGCCCTCAGTTAAATATTTTTTACTCTTAACTCAGATAGACTCACTAATTTCACTTATAGGCAATAACTTTTAGAATTTCACCAAGGGTAAAAGAGTCGGAGAAATTTAACTTTAGGTCAATCTGCAACAGTAAAACTATAGGGTTCTAAGTTCAAAACAACGATACCTCAAGGCGTTATGTGCAATTAAATCCAGATTTATATAGAGATTCTCTTTATGACATTTTTTAAAAAGAAAAAAAAATCCTTCTCTTTCCATCAGTGAACTTCCAAACGGTGCTCTCAGAATTTAGGAAGAGTCAAGGTTGTAGAGGAATCCTAGTCCTACTATAACAAGGGGAGCCATTCATTAGTGGGTCGGGTTCTTGACCGTAAAGGTCCGAATCCTATAATATGGTCCCGTGTTTCCTAATTGGACTCGGGTCTAACTAAACCTTTCCCCATTAGGATTAATATTTTGCCTCCTATTCTTACTATGATTCCGCTTGAGTCCAATCCTTGTCTGTTTAGGACTCGAACAAGAAAAAACTCTCTCTCTCCCTCTATAAATAAATCAATAACCCTGCACACAACTCTCATGCACTCTAATTCTTTCTCTTGTTCATCATCCAAAGCTTCGCATTATGCAACAACAATACATTATGCAAAGGCAAGCTTTGATTCAGAGGCTTGAAGCTGATCAGAGGATGATGCTCAGAGTTCTCCGAACCTCTATGATGCCCTCTTCTCATCAAATTCCTTATGCTTCCAATTCCAATTCAACCAATGTAGGCAATTTCCCTCGAATTGACCAACCGACAGCCCCGCAATCAGATGTTACCTCTATGATTCTAGATGTCATGACCAATGAAGATGGGAGCTCAAGGTTGCAAAGGTTATTGCTTGGTCAAGTCATCTTGGTTGATCCAATCGATCTAGTTAGATATATTACTCAAGAAGGACATATACTTACCATAGCAGCCAAAGATGAATATGGGTATGTTCCTTAATTTTAGACCTATGTCTAGTTTTCTTTATTTTTCGATACTGAGATTTTCTTGGGTATTTCTGCAGAATTGAGTCTGTTAAGGTGTTCGTTGATTTTGTCAAGCAACATCCTTGCATGTTCAACTGGTTCACCTCCGCTCTCGAGGAAAATGTGGTTGAGCTAATGATGCATCCTACTGCCTCTAAACTCATTCTGTATTGTCTTGGAACCTTAAGTTACAGGCAGAAACTGGTAAGTTTCAATTTCTATAGTCTTTTACGTCCACATTAGATTTATGTAGTCTAACATTTTTTTTCCTTAATTTTTTCAGTTCCTATTCGACGCAGCCACAAAGAAGTGCCTGAAACTTGGAAAAAATGCCATCGGAAAAGTCATTCTTGAAGAATGCATCAAGTCATCGAGAGATTCTCAGCAACGAAAAATTCTAGATAGACTTGTGTATCATGCTTCGACGCTTTCAAAAACCTCCAAAGGGTAAAGATATAGATTTCTCAATTAGTTATCTCGTAGCATTTAATTAGTGTTTCAAACTATAAGCTATTGTTTTTCTTTGCAGAAATCTTGTGATCCAGTTTGCCCTGAAGATTGGTGATCGTCAGTTTGATAGAGAGATATGCAGAGTGTTGAAGAATCAGTTGGAGGATTTGTCAACGGATGAAAATGGGAGTTATGTGATAGAAGCATGCCTCAAATCATCAGCAGGTGAAGTGTTAGTTCGAAAACTTGCAGAGTTCGACAGTGATAAACTTGAAAGACTTGTGACAGACCGATATGCAAACTATATTATCCAAAGTGCACTCAAGATAAGCAAGGTGATTTTCTACACTCTTTTACTTCAATTTTATTTTATCTTTTGCATGTGTTGATGTTTCTTTAGAAATAAAATTCATTACTTTTTCTCGTTATGGAACAGAGTACTTCACTTTACAATGATTTAGTTCGTGCAATCAGAAGGCTCCCTGAGGAACTGAAGGAGAATTTTTACGCATGCAAGGTTTTATGGTACATTGGATCTCTAGAACAGGAATAAAAAAATCGAGAAAAAGTTCAAGCTATTGAAGCGTGATTATGTTGTGTTGGATAAAGTACTAGTTATTGCTATTTTTCTCTAGGTGTTATTTTGTTTTGTTTTAATTTCTAGCACAGGCCTTTAAGTTGGTAGAGAGTTTCTCCAAATTTTGTACAAGTTCATGGACTAATGCAGGCTGTGCATGTTTGTGTAAGAATTTTGTTTGATCAAAAAGTAGCAGTCTAAATGCTTTGTTTTCAATTTCAATTTGTGATTAATGGGATAAGAGCACAAACTGTTGCAAGATTGTGCCACTTTTGACCTTGTATTATACTTTCATCAATGGGATGCCAGCAAAAAGAAATATACATTTCGGGTTTTCACAAGTCTGTACTCATTTCAGGCATAAAGTTCTCATCTTTATTCTAGTAAACATAGAGATATCCCCGTTCAAAATCTGACCCAAACTGAAATTTCCATTATTCAGATAAGGAACTAATAAAAAACTTTCAACAGATATCAATGTAAAAAGGTCCCCAAAAACTTTTACAAAAAACTTAAGAGATTTCAAAATATTTCCAATGATTTCAACATCAACACTTTCCTGCATCAAATCTGAGAAACCGGTGACAACGGCTTCATTGGCGATGTGCAATGTCCTCAACCTTGATGAGACGATCTTTTGAATCTGATACCAATCTTACGTTTTTATATTCCAACAACTTTTTTTTTCTTTTTTTTTCTTTTCTGAGAATTTGTGAGTCGCTGAAATGGATTCAATTATATTGCTTCATAGATAATTTGATTACAAATATACTCTAGACTCTCAGAAAGATCCAATAAAAAGATACATTTGTATTTAAAAGCAAATTAAACTAAATAATGGGCGTAGCTATTAGCAGAGCGCCAAATATGTCGAACCAATATAGTTTCTCAATTTAAATCAAAAGCATGGTCGCGAGCTCACTGTAGAGATGGGGCCCAAAGTGGTGGGGCTGTAGCTTGATGTGGAAGAATTCATTAATAATTTCCCTTCTTGTTCATTACTAGTTTAAGGGCTCAAATAATGAATCCCAATTTAGAAACTACAAAGGAAAGAGTCATTCCATAGTGGCTGGTAAGGGTGCCCAAAAATATCTCAATCCGAGAAAATATCTGTATCCATTAGGATGCGGATATAGTTACTAAAATCTATAAATAATAGGATATGGTTATGAATATGGTTATGTAGTGAAATATCCGGATCCGTATTTGAAATATCTGAATATATATATTGGTGATGCCGTTGCAACAATTTCAATCCTTATATTAATGGATTTGAGGTTAATTTTGATGATCAAGATATCTAATCTTAGCTTTTCATATATAACAAACATATTAATGATGTCTCTTGTATCATATAAACTATTTTTTTTATTAATATTATCTAGTTTACTCATATCAATTTTGTATCCACATGTATATCCACTTCTATATCTGCATGCATATCCATATCCGTAGCCGATGTTAGCGGATATTGATATGAAATTTCCTTACCGAGGTATATTTGTACCCATATACGTGATTGGTAAGCAGCTACAAATATGGTAAGCATCCTATTTGAGCCATATCCGGACCGAATGCAACCCAAAGTTCTCCAATTAGGTAGTAACTAGGAACATCTGCTCTATTATATAAAGGAAAAAAAGCAGAGATTGAAAGAAATATGGAGAAGACAATTTTATTTACATTAGAAGACTACATCCTTTTGATTGTTTTTTCCTGAAAAAACAAACTATTTTTACTCGTATGACACATTTTTATGCAGAGAATAGACTTTTATCTTATGACTAATCCTCCTAGCGATCAATTATTTGAAACTTACAAGTGAACTGTTACTATTCCTCTGTGCCGAAAATTTTACAATGCATCATATATTGCTTCCCCATGCTCGATTTTCTTTCAGCTGTCTGGTACTTATTACATGTATTGACATCTGATTTCCCCTTTATCAGAAAGCTATACGCAGAAATGCATAAAGTTTAAACTTCTAACATTACCACAATTGTCAGTCAAGCCAGAACCCTTGTAGTCTGGAGGAGGAACTCAAGGCTAATAATGAGGATATGCGGAAGAGGAAAAGTGAATGAACGGATTTCTTGAAGTAATAGAGCACATTCGAAAAGTTTCAAATGAGATTCCGCCTGAAGAGTATGGAGTACGTTCATTCAAATTGGCTATAGATGAATATGATTTATCTACAAAAAGGCTTGAAGAATGGCATAGACAGCTGCATTCACTTCTGATGATTTCAGCCCTAACACGGATGTGCAAAAATTTACTTAAAGCAACAATTACACCAATGAAGGGAAAAAGAGACCAGAACATAGCCAGATATCACAAGCTCTTACAAATACAAACCTTCTCCATATACGCAAACCCTTTGTAGATCACACATATGCAACCAGAAGGAAACCAAGAAAAGCAAGTTTGCTAGCACGAAATTGCAAGTAACAAAGAATTATCATGGTTTATGTTGCGCGAGAATGGAAGCCCGGGTTGCATGATGCGGGCGGGTGGCTTTTCATTCACAAGAATTTGTTCCACAAAATCCACGCGGATAGATTTGAATTGATAGTGCTGCTTAAATCATCAAAAGGAAATAACAATATTAATAAAGCTTAATTTACTTCCATTCCAATTGAACAGAAAGATGATATCTAAGTGGAATGGTTTCGTAAACAGCATACTGCAAATTAATTACGAAACAACAATACAAAACGGGAGACAAACCTAAAACCTCTGCATTCTTTCTGTTTCTTGTCATCCTAAAGGAACCCAAAAGATTTCTATTCAAACTCCAATTCAGTGATTGTGAAAAAATAATCACAACGATTACAATATGCACATGGTTTGGAAGCGAAGTTAAATAGATGGAATCAAAGAGAGATTACACTGCTCAAAAAAGTTTGGAGAGGAACAACATCAGTGTATATCTAATAGACATCTTTTGATAAATATGAAATTATATGATATTTGAAACTTCATTTCCTGAAGATTTCATCTATACCATTGTAAGACTTTCATCTGATAGTTTAACCTTGTACAAAGCTACCATTTAAGGTTCACGACATTTTAAATCACAAGCACAAGGTAAAAAAATCTAAAGAATGCAAATAACACCAGAAAGAAAATTATAAAGTAGTACATCTGCGACACCTAAAAATAGCGATAGCATGAAAACGTACCTTGCCTTTCCATGAAAAATCAATTACTCTGTGATATGGTTCCAACAATGTTATTCGATCACCTTCCTTGACCTAGAAAATAAAAGCATCAGATCATTTCGTCGTATGAATGGTCTTCAAGAGGTGCTTTAGCACAAGTTTACATCACCCTGATGATGTGTGGGAAAAGTAAAGTTAATAAGTCAAAAAAGTGAACTGTTCACCAACCCCTGTTTACTCAATAATAAAGTAAGAAGATTTGGAGATCTAACTCAAAAAAAGTCGAATTCAGAGTTCAAATATTGAAAAATCCCAAAAAAAAAACAAAAACAAAAACAAAAATCAAACAATCTGAAAGTATTGTATCCATGGTTAACACCTAAGAGATTGGTTATCTTAAAATAGCCATTCAGCAAACTTAAACACTCCCGAGATGTGGTATGTGATAAATTCTGGGAATTATGGAAAACCCCAACTTTGCTCATCCATTGATAGTTAGAACTTGGAAGTTTAGCAATGATATTGAAATAACAAATGGTGCAAGAACAACACCATGTTGCAATCATAATTACATATTATACACGCTCTAACTTGACTAACCTTCATTTTACGGATCCACAAAATCAACCAGATATGTTAGGTATTTCAGAGATTAATAAGCTCATCGTCACACATTTTTTGCAATCTCAATCTCTTCTAGCATGCACTTTTCAAGTAATATACCCAAGACACCAGCGACTTTCTTTCCCATGATATTTCTAGTCCCTTAAGTTCTTCCAGTTACATGGTATCTTAAGTAAATGGAGCACAATTATAAGTAAACCCTCAATCAGTCAAATCATCATATTCAGAGATTTACCCACCAGCTTATACAGGTCCCTAGAAATTTTACCTCCTCATTAAATCCAGTTTGAGTTTGAATAGTACAAGTGGTAGTATTTTTACAATATGAAAGATTTGAGACGAGATATCTTAATTAACCTTTAAAACTTTACGTCATTTAAGAGGGAAGAAATCTCCTTTTTCTTAAATAGGAAGAACACACAAATTTAACCATCCCTAAGATTTAGGGGTGGGCTTATAAATATAATGATTAGAGCAATATCTTTATAAATATGAAAGAAATGGGAGTAATGATCTAAAAACCCTATTATTACATAAAATATTAATCAAACTTCAACTGCCAATTCTCTAATATGGTTCTCAATGAATCCATTGTAAATTATAACAAGACAATAGTTAAAGTTATAATATGTACTTTTAGGAGTAGAGGAAGGGTGAAGGGGGCAAAGATCAAAATCAGCGTGACCTGGAAAGAAGGATGACAATGAAGATAAATTGCAATTCACAACAAATTAATGGATGTGATCGCCCATCAGTCAGTCATTAGCACCGTGATTTTTATGATAGAATATAGTCAAATGAAAATTCAATTTTGGACCATATTTATATATAGTTTCAAAAGGGTATTAACCATGAAGTGTGTACATGAGAAGCAATGTAAAAAAATGGCTCATCAACTGCAGAGTAGTTCAAAATATATAATAAGATAACTCATGAAGAGCTGAAGAAGTAATGAGTAATCCTTACTGCATCACTAAGTAATCCATAAACCGATAGAACGAAAATAGTTTGTTCCGCATCGCATGCTAAAAAGTACCTGTAAATTCATCAAGCGAACATAAATTTTGACAAGGAATTACCAAATAACACTACAAATTAATTGGATGGATGAAAGAAAGCTTGTTAACTATTGATTACAGTTATGCACAAGAAACATAATATTTTCTCCTCCTGTATTTAGGATCTTCCGGAAATACAAATGATTGAACATAACAACTAACAAACAAGCATTGCTCACTTTGGTGTTTGCTCCTTGGATCTTATTACTCCCGCTGTGGTTTCATATTATGGATTATTTTCTATCCATCCCTTATTAGAGGTTTCTTATTCACTAGCATACGTTTCAAAAGACATATTTCACTAATTGTCCTTTTAAAGATGGATTCATTGAAATGGCATGAATTACAAGAAAATGTATCTTTAAATGGAGGTACTCACAATGGGGCTATGTTGTCATGCTTTACAAATAGAAGCACTTTTGCAACTACCACTACTGCGTTGTTCAGCCCTTCTGTAAGGACATTGATTGTCACTCTTTTATGTGTTGAGTTCACTTAAAACAGAAACATAATAGTCAGTAAATTTGAAAACTATAACTTTATTGAAGACTACACTTGCACAATGGTTTCTTGTCCGAATTTCTCACAATTAACTTCGTGCAAAGATGACAGAGTAGACATCAGTCGTTTAGCCCTGGCCTGCACCTGCCAGAATTTGCTTGAACAACTCATTAAGCAGCTCCAGTGGTCAATCTTGTGCTTGAAGGCACTAAGAGATTTTTCAAAGGAAATAAAGAAAGAAAAGTGTTTAAATAAAATAAGGCAAAATGGATACTTCAATAATTATAGACGGTTTATATAAGTTATGTGTTTTAGTTGGCGACAAATAAGCGATGTCAGCATTTTGAAAGGATAAAAATAATAGCAAGCATATGAACAACTCTTGAGAAACTACCAATGTTAATTTGTGGCATTAGTCTTTTCTTAGGTCAGCTTTAGGCACCATCATTTATGCTTGAAGAAAATGCATAAATAAAGTATAAATTACATCATGACGAACAAGTAATTGTGTGGAAACAAAAAAGACTATCACATATGCATTACACGTAGTTTACAATGTTAATTTCATTAATAATGCAGTTAATGATGGATAAATGGCTCAAAACCAAATTAACTATCAGAGTTTATAACAATTAATGGAAGATATTATTAAAGCACTACAAACTGAAGGCCTTAGGACTAGAATATTCCGCACCTACTGTATAAGGGCATCTAAATGACAATTTAATTATACGAACCAGTCTGTTGGGCAGGTATGTGAATTGATAACATGGACAGACGATGAAATAAAAGCACTAACTTGACAGTACATCTGTACATGACATTGGGAATAGGTATGTAAACAAACAAATTGTTAAGAAGGAATCATGTAAATAGTTCGGAAATGTACAGGATGGGATAGGTTTTGAGTTCTATCAACAAGAAACGAAACAAAAAATCTGCAGAAGATTTATATGATATCGTGGGAAGTTACCACAAAAGTTAAAACATGTGCAACACAGAATATAAACCATCTGCTATCCTTGACCCGTTAAATTATGAAAATCCTTGGTCTTCAATGGGATAACAATAGTAAGCTGTAAGTTCATAAAGCTAATCCCCCATTCTCCATCCTATTCTGTGTTTGTTTTCTGCACAATGCTTACTATTGAGATGAAAGAATGTATTACCTTAATAGAACTTTCTATCTTGTCAAGAAGATTAATAAGTTTTTTAACTTCTCCCTCAGCATTAAGGCTAGGATCCTTCGAGGAAGCAGCTTCGAATCCTCGGAGAGCCCTTTCATAGTTTTCAAGGTACCTGTTGGCCTAGCCAAAAAAAATGTAAACTTTTTATTCAATGAAAAGATAGGCTTCACCATACCTCAGTAGCATGCCATGTGCTCAAGTGAAGGAATATAATTTTCAGATGTAGAAACCTTACCGTAGCAGAATTAAAATAGAGGTCTGGGTTAGATATCATCAGCTCATTTTTCTCCTGAAAAGCAAAATTAGGATCAGAACAGCCACTCCGGTCAATTGTTAGCATCAATTACAGTTATTGTTAACACTCCTCCATATCTAGTAGCATGAAGATAATTATAGACATATTGTAGAGTTCAAAAATAAAAGCAAAGTTAGGATCAGAACATCCACTCCGGTCAATTGTTAGCATCAGTTGCAGTTACAGTTAACACTCCTCCATATCTAGTATCATGAAGATAATAAAAGACATATTGTAGAGTTCAAAAATAGAAGCTTTACCCCACTAAAAAGATCTACAACAACAAGCAATTGGATTAAACCAAGTCATAAAGGTTCCACTCTTACAGCATTTTGATATGCTTTCAGTGATTGTTGAAGCTTTGAATGATCCCATGCTCCCGTTACAAAAAAGCTTGTGAGATATGCATTGCCTAAATTGTCTGGAAACAAAAGAGCTAAAAAGTTAACTAAGAATCAACTATAGCATATAATGAAATGAAAATATTATGGCAAGGCAGATGAAAGAAAGATAAACAAGAACAAATAAAAAAAATAGGAAATAACTACTGAATAGTCATATAGCACAGATCAATTTAAATCTTGGATGTCTAACTAAACTGCACAACATATAAGGCTTTAAAAATTGGGGGGTTTTGCACATAAAACCCCTGAATTTATTTTAATTTCACATACCCCACCCCCCTGAACTTTGAGGTGTCTCGTACCCCTCCCCAACTTAGCACTTTTCTCACTGGACCCCCCCCCCGCCCACAACCCCACCCCGCCCAAAAAAAAACACACACACGTGTAACTGGCAACTAAAGTTTCCTTAAGAAAGAAAGTCCTCAATTGTTGGGAGAGGGGGTACATTGCCTGGGGCCCTGGAGTGGCAAATACCTAAATTGGGTATTTTTTTCTCTCAAGGATATTTTAGTTACTTGTCAATTGCAGGTAGAGGTCCGCTAAAAAAAATTGTAAAGTTCAGGGGTTTTTATGACACCCCAAATTTCAGTTTCAGAGGCGGTTATGTGAGATAAAAAAAGGTCGGAGGGGTCCTGTACAACCCCTCCCCAAAAAAAAAAAAACCAATAATAATAAAAATAAATTTCAGAGTGTTTTGTGACCTTAAATAACTGCTTAGAGGATTTGCTTAGGAAACAAAATTAATAGTTATAACTTATAAGGCTTCCTCTGATCTTCTAATTCTTTTTTGAGCTTGATAACATTTCCATAAAATTTTAGTTTCTGTTTAACCTTTATGATATATTACATCAGTGAAGAAGCGAGGAAAGAAACAACGTTTTATGATCCTATTCACAATCATAGTTGTGTGATTCCCTTGACCCGAACTGTCGTACAATTCCTATGAACCGATTCCCTCCAATACACGAATTGGTTCCCCAAAAATGGCATACCACTTACAGGTGGCAAAGTCCCTTTTAAGTGCATACACAAGACACAATGTGTGCGCAAGAGTGAAGGGAGCACAATTGAATATAAGTCAATGACTTTATTATAACTAAATAGCTATGTTAATACAATGTGAAATGAAACCATGAACCCAACATGAACTATCTGAAAAGAAAAACAGAACAAAAAAAATGAACTCCACAAAAAAAAAAGATGTATTTAAGTATTCTTTACGGAATTGAAATGCATAACTAGCGTTCTAGTTTCTAGTTTTCTAATATACACTTTGGATAATTGTAAGTGCACCCAAAAAGATTTACAATGTACAACTGACCGAACTTGCATACCGAAGAAAGCTACCACCATTCAAATCCAAATTTTCTAAGCGGCAAATTGCGTACCCGAAGTCGTACCACAACCCACTACATACCGTGCACTGTGTAACTATGCTCACAATATCCCTCTTTGCCAGCGGAACAACCCTAGACCCTCCCTTGCATATTCTGTATCTGAAATGGTTGTCCAGTCGTACTGCTTCTTATCCCTTAACTCTGCAGTCTATAGTTTTGTGCTTGCGTATCTACAAATAATGAACGACTTAAATTGCTTTATGCAAGAGCAGAAATGAGTAAAAAGATTTGTTGATTGTAAGGAGGCATCCTGATTCCTCACAACTAACAGAATCATGATTTTAACATGTAGCCATATTCATAAGTAGTGTATAATGTTCCTAAAATTCTGTATTTCCCTTTCTGTGTATGAGCTCCAACGCAAATTGCCAGGGCCTCATTTCGATGCATATGCCTCAAATTGTGGGGCTTTTTCTTACTTTTGTGGGTTAGCTGACACAAATAACATATTCAAGCAATAAAAGACACTTCAGGTCATGAAACTTTGACTTCAAAGGTGAGCAAACCACTTTCTCCTAGGAATATTGTATTAGTAGCCTTCTCGCTTCACGATTAAAATGCACGTCAGTATAACTTGTTTATATCTAACATTGCCTTTTGTCTCATCACTGCTAAACTGTACAGAGACTTTTTCAAGTTCAGTCCAACGTGGTACTCATGTTTCCTCTTCTGTTCAAGAAGAAATATATAACTAGAGGTCTTATTCTTGTTGATAATGAGTCATTCCTACTTTATTCTTATACCTACTTATGATTATACCAGACTTTGTATCGAGCTATCATAAGCACACAACAGTTACATACTAAGCAACAAATTCTATATTTTCGAGTATCTTCTCAATTAACCGTATGAATTTTATACAAGCAATATCAATTTCTTTCAAATGAGTCTGAAACTATTCTAATCATAATCACTTTGGGACTGTAAACCATGCCTATATTACTTATTCACCTATGATATATGTTCAATGCTTTGATTTCTCAAGCTTGCTTGACAAACTAATTAACTGCATCCACCAGTACTAACCCTAAACAAGCTTCAGCATGTATGAAATGTTACATGTCGTCAGTTCACCTTGTCAGTTCACCTGGTGGCTGATGTTGTTTGGTAAGTACTTGATGCACCCGGCTGTTGTTGCAAGATGAACTTTCTCGATTTTTTAGGCAGTGAAAATTAAACTGTGAAATTATATGATGAACAAGCGGCAAAAAAATGTCATTACTTACTTAAGTATCAACAAGTTCCGTCTACAACTATGAATAATAGCTAGAATCCTCGATCATGTGCTTTGACATCTTTCCTGAAATTAGGATTCTTGAATCCCCTTCTGAAAAATTAAGCCATAGGAGGCACTAATATTGCACTGCTGCAAATAGAAACTTAAACTCTTCTCAAGTACTGTCTGTCATACCATAAAATATTTCATGAATGCCAAGTCGACATCAACATTTCCCCACGTGACGGACACGTGAGCGGCAGGGACACGTCACCAGTATCCTCCCCATCTCTTCCAAGAAGGATCGGGAAAAGCATGAAGCCAGGAGCTCGGCAAAGGCAAGGCTTAAAGCCCTGAGCTCATTTCGCCACGAAGGGTTCCTCTTTTGTCACCAAAACCATTAGGCAGGGATTCCTGCACACGTGTCTGACATCTACCTTACATCTCTTTTTGGGAATAAAGAACAACGGTCCAAACATAACTGCCTAACTCCGATCATTCCAACAGGAACACACAACCCATCCTCTTCCCCTTCTTCAATCCTAGCCGCATAACTCTCTATATAAGGAATTAATAACGGTAATTTTCTCTAACCTAACTCTTTCTAGGGTTTTAGCCACATTTTAATGTTTTCTTTCTTTGGAGAGATTCTAACTTAGGCATTGGAGGACGTACCGGAACCCCTAACCCTGGGGATTATTCTGGCACTGCCTAATGAGTTGTTCAGTGTGCTGGTTAGGATTAGAAGGATTCCAACCATCAGCGGATTCATCGGAGGCCAAGCTTCCCTTATTCATTCCCCTTAATCAGAGGAATAATATGAGGAAAATTTATTGTGTTCCAACACTGCTCTATATCAAATATTTTCCATCCCATTTTTGCATGTTTCTCATCCCCATATGATAAACTTTGAGCGGTTATCTACATTGGTGGTAGAACCATCTGATTAGCTTTGACAGCTAGATGTGTCACTTAAAAACTGAACTTTCTAAAACAAGTTCCACGTGTTACTTCACTTGTACGTTAAAATGCATCATACTAAGAAGAGCAGGTAGTGTACTTGCAAACAACTAAACTAAGTAGTGTACTTGCAAACAACTAAACTAAGTAAAGTTAGAAAAAAGTTCTACGACTTTATCGCGTCTTAAAAGAATGAATATTAACTTTTGCAAATATAGATTACAATCTAAAATACGGATACCTAATATTAATCTGAGCTAAAATTAGAGATATAAAAAACTTACACCAGGAATTTCCATCCTTTATGTCCAGCATGACAGCTTCCTTAGCATGATGAATGCTATCTTCAACTAGTTGTGACTGATTTTCTGTGCCTAAACAAATAAACAAACATGCAGAACACGAATCATTTACACAAATATATTTAAGAGACCAGGGGAAACTGAAACAAGTAGTCTTTTATTTTTCTGTTGACAAAGAACAAAATTCACCCTAGAATGCAGTTTCCATCAGAAGACTAAACTTAATTGAAGACCGAACTGATGAAATTATTAACAGAAAGCACAAACTTGACACACTACTAGTATTATTAACATATTCTTTTGCAGCATTACCCGGGATAGTAAGCCTTGAATTACAAGATAAATAGGTGACCTCTACTTATAAAGACGACAAAACTGAGATCTAAATATTAAAATGCTTACTGGAGTTGCTATAAACCCCAAATACATGCTTTTTTGTCTAAAATAGACTGTTGTAGAAGCATAGAGTTCTACGAGAACCATTCCCTCCCTTTATGTTGTGTGTCACTGTGTCCACATCTCAGCATAAGCACACGTGTTTATAAATAATTTCAGGATATAGCCCCTTGTGTTTTTTAAGAGTTACATGTTTGTCTTGGCTTTTTGCAGTTTGCTGGGTTATTTTACATATTTATACTTCCATGACACAAAAACTAGTACAAACTGAACTAACAAGTTTCCATGAATAAAATTATATTTCACTTAATTTGGTAACTTGCAATAAAAAGTAACCTTTCACTTTCAAATATTAGTGTCATATCAGCTAGTAGTAATCATGTTATTTGATTAAATTTGGCTGGAACTATTGTCGACACGTTGAGAGCATTGACATGGCTATCAGAAGGACAAATGCCAATAAGTTTAAAAGTTGAGTTAAACATTGCTTAATTAGTTAAAATTCACCATAAATGTGCTTGTAATTTTATTATTTTATGCTCATGAACAATCCAATCCAAAAGCACAACATCATCAAGCAGACATGTGAAGGGCGAGGAAAAGAACTATGCAGTTTCAAACACAATGATGTACATGCTCAAATCCCATAAATAAAGTATCTCCACATAAACACATAAGCAAAGGTTTAATGAATTAGAACGGGGCATCCACTAACCCCTTGTATAAATGCCAAAATTTTAAAAATAAATGAATTAAAAGCATCCTGATCATTTCAAATTCTCTAAAAGTGAGTGTGGCACATTCTCTGGAAATTTCATGATCCTGATCTACATGATTTGGCTGTTGCGTCCAATAATAAATATCTATCAAACCAGAACCCGTCTAGGATGCAAAACATACAAAAAGGATTAACATAAGACAAGTTCACATACGATGAAACAATGATGTCCATTTTAATGGTATGTGGCGCTTAAAAGGAAACAAAAAATTGTTATGATAAAACAGTTCAAATAAGACGTTAAACCAAGGAACATTGATCAACTGATTTAAGTTGCAATCAGTAAAAAAAATTGAAGTATCTGAGACATGATGTCAGCATGTTAAGCTCATGTAATCTAGGTACTTCAATCTTCAGTAGCAAATGGTAGTTCACAAGATAGTTTTCTTACCTTGAGCCATTTTTCTTTCGAGCATTGAAAGCTGGCAAAGTATTTTCTTATCTGGTCCCTGCATGATACCCCATATAGAAAAGCATAATCTATCATAAAAGAAGCTAAAAACTCCAGTGAAAATAAGAGTATATTATCTTCAGACCTTGCTCAGTGCTAAGGAAAAGCAATTCTTTGCTGAGGGCAAGTCTCCCTTCTTCCAAAGGCATATACCTAAGCATAACCATGCATCTGCAAGAGATGGGTTCAGTTTAACCTGAAACATCAAATAACCAATTCAAAAAGTATATCACAACTGCTATGTATTACCAGCAGAAAGGTTTGATTATCACGTACAGCTTTGGACAGATGATCTTCAGCTTCCTTCTGATAGTCAGGAAACACATTTAGTATCTTTCCCCTTAAGAACTCATGAGCTGCACGCTGGGAGGGAGACCTCCTTTCTTCTGTGTAAAATATGGAGTTTTAAATTGAGATTAAGGATGAATATAGGAGTACACACAGTTGCTATAAAAATCCATGTCATAGAGTTCATAGGATTTTGGGGCTCTAACTGAGGCCATAACCAACAAAAATAAAGAATTGGTGAAAAAATTGGTAAACACAAACAGTTGAGTGTGATTTAGGTGTTTAGTATAAACTTTTAATGCAAAAGAAGAAATACAAAATAAACAAGCTGAAATCTACGATGAGGATGCCGAGATAAATCTGGAAACAACAGCCTTCAGTTCAAAATTGAAAATGGTAAGCTCTCCACAAAATTTTTACGCAAATAAATAGGAGCACAACATCAGCTCGTATTTCATTATATGACAGCTTAAATGTTGCATTGCTAGAAGAAGTCCTCCAGAAGCTCAAATCTACACCAAGAACTATAATAATACTAAGAATTACTTTTCTTGAGAAATACTGAATTGTTATGGCGTAGACATGGTGATGAAGGTTGTAGAGAAATTGGAGCAAGAACAGACAAAAAATCAATGAAAATAGAATATTAATATGATATTAACTTCCTAGAAGCATACCTAGGGTAACGTCCATCACCTACAAACTTAAGGTAGGTCCTAATGCTTGGTGGAAGCACTTTCAGATAAGCAGACAACAAGGAAAGCTTTGATTCGAGACTGAACTCAAATGAAGAGAGTTGTAGATGAAGTTCTTTCCACTTGTTGAAGATAATAATTTGGATTACTTAGAGAAGAAACAAGGTGGTCGGTGTATAAAACAGAGTACATCCAACAATTTTGGAGAATTTCTTTTCTGTGACAAGCTCGAATATTGCATGGGCCCCATAGAATAGTCATTACGATAGAAACAGACTGACTGACAGTGAAACCAAGTTATGAACAAAGGATTTTCAGGTCTAACAGTTCTTTTTTCAATTAGTAAGGGCAAGCTAGTAGAAGAAGCGTAGCCTAGCAACTAAGTACGAGAAAAATACCCTGAAGTCAATTCTCAAACTTTAGGCAAAACCAGGTGACCTTCAGGTTCTAGTAACAATACGGCTATAGGCAATCCTTATGTCCGATCTTCATCAAAGAGTGCATGGGAACTAGACGTCAAAATTATGGTTGTTCATGGGAAGAAAGAAGTTAGTGATGGAGATAAAGAAGAGATTGAGGATAACAAACATATTATATGTTATGCAATGGTGGCGGAAGACATAGCGTATGAGTTATAACCGTTTGTGGTTAGGCAATGAATGCTGACACCTAAGAAAATAATCCCGGTGATGCAATATTTTCAAGACGGGGTGTTATATCCATGAGTAGATTTTTGGTGTCGCTATTAACTGTGGACCTGTGGTAGTGACAAGAACATAGTTCATCAAGAACTTGTGAAGCATCTGCCAATCCCAACAAAGAAACATCCTACCCCTTACAGTGGATAGATTAAGTCGGTTGCAGAAAGTAAGATAACTGACCGTTGCATATTCTAAAGAGTAACATTTATACCTTCAGTAGTGCATACTGACTTCATAGATGTTAAAGCAGAGGGAGAGCCTTTTTTTGTTGTCGATTTGAGGTTGAACTGGATAAGCCTTATTTAATCTATAAGGAACCTAAGGGCAAGGACCGCAGACAGAACCACTGGCAGAGGAATATACGGTTATGGTGCACTTACGAAAAGTAATTCTTTATTGGTACCTACAACAAAATGGTCCTTACAAGATTCTGAAGGTCAAAATAATCCTAAGCAGACTTTCCACCATATCTTAATATTACTCCACTTTCAGTGCAGCTGATCTTACGGAATCTAATCCAAACTTGCCATTGTATATGCCAAGCAAATCAAGGACATGTTTACTGCAGGTGTGACGATTTGTGATTGATATATACACAGTTCCTGAAGATTTTATGAGATTGGAGGAAGAATAGGCAAGAAACCAGAGAAAAGAGATTTTCAATTATCATTGATTTCTAGGAACAACCACTTTCAAATCATAACAGTAATTGGGAAGTTTATTGTGTACTTTATATGCTGTCCAACTAGCTAAAGCTTGTTAGACTCAAGTTTTACCCCAAATTCGACTATTTGAGGGGTGTATGAAGCCCTAGAAGTTAAGACTTAAAGCTTTATGTAATTTTTTCTTCGTTTTATTTCTTTATGAGCATTTTGTATTTCTATAAACTAGTGTTTGCTAACATAAAGACCTCATTTAAAAATGGTAACCACTGTTTATAACTACTTCTATATTTTTGTTTCTATATACAGATCCTAGAAGTTAAATTTTCAGTTTTTAATGTTTATGTTATTTTATATTCCAGTATTATTTGGCAGGATATTGTTGTATTTTTAGCAAATGACTAAAAGACTAATTTGGCTCCTGCCACTAGGGCCTTATACTCAAATTGGTCCTCTCACTTTCTTTTTTCTCAACTTAGTCCGTGTACCCCTTGTTAGGTGCATTCTTAGTCCTATTTTAACTTTATGTTAAAAACTCCGTTAAATAAAAATTGAAAAGATAATATTACCCTATCTAATCATTTCTTAAAAAAATAAAGATGATTTCCTGTTAAACGAAACTATTTCATTAAATGCTCCCCAAAAAATCTGAGGAACAAAGAGATCCAATGAATTTCAAGACATGTTATTTAACCGGGATTTGAGTTTTATTTTTTGATTGTTCATTTTGGATTATGAGCAATTTGTATATTGGGATGAACGCAATTAATGAGTTTTTGTCTCCACCTGTACAAATTATGAGTTTAAGGCATTATCATTTGAGTGCTAGTGGATTTTTAACTCATCTAAACAGATAGAATGAACTTTTATTTCTCGTGAAGAATAAACGTTTTCTAGAACCACTTTTAGCATGCTTCAGATTTTTCCCCTATTCTCGTTTACTTGATGATGATTTGTACATGATAGAATCAGAATCATCTTCCCTACAATACAGTAGACACTCTTTTATATCAATGATAAGGCAATTGCACTTAAGTACCCTATCCTTTCTCGTACTTTGCACTTACAGACCATCGTTTGTTTTTGGTAGCACTTATATACCTTAAAGTTTTATAAATTTACATGTCAATACCCTTAGTTATGCAAAAGTGCGAATTTCTTCTCAAAAATTCTCATGTGACACTCACATGTTAATTTTAGAGTGTTTTAACTCCTGATATTTGTTAAATTCAATGTTAAATCTATCAAAATCCTATTTTAAAATAGAATTAAGCTAGGTTTAAAATAAAATTACGGCAGTTCAACTATTCTAACAGTAAATTCAACAAAAATTAAAAGGATTAAAAATATCTAAAATTAGCATGCATAGTGTCACATGAGAATTTTCGCATGCAGGGGAAAGGGGGAATTCTTTCGTTTGCATGATTGAGCATATTTTAGTGCAAAATTTAAAACTTTAGGGTATATATAACTGCTGCTAAAAATAAATAAGGGTATGTAAGTGCAAAGTCGGGAAAACTATAGGCTATATAAGTGCAATGTAGGGGAAAATATAGGGTATCTAAGTGCAATTAAGCCAAATGATAATCACAAAAATAAACAACTTTTGAAAATTTCATCTTGATAAGCGCAAAATTTATCATCATATAAGCATGTATCCAACAACAATGCAGAACTAAGTGCATGTCAAAATAAAACGTACCTATGGCATAAATATATGATATATGCTTTTTTTTTTCCTCTCCTCAGTTCATGATATATGCCTTCTTACTTCTAGCTATTGGAGATTTCTTGAATGTCAAGAGATATATATCTTGATTTTCACTATTACTAAAATACAATGTGTCAATTAATAAAGTGTGTCAATTATTATAATGCGATCATAGATGATTGCTACTATCGTTCTGGTAAAACAAATAACATATTAATTAAGTGCAGAGACCTTCATTGTTGCCATATTGAGGGTAATGTGGTCATTAATGAAAAGTTAACACCAATTTCTAATGGATGGTCAAAAAGGACTAAATTTATATTTGAAGTGTGGTACCGGGACTGAGTTGAGAAAAAATAAAGTAGGGGGACCAATTTGGGTATGAAGCCCCAGTACCGGAACGAAAGTGTTCTTTTAGCCTTAGCAAATCAGTGTTTGCCTACATATAGGATTTGGTTCTATTGCAACCATTCTTTATTCAATCAATGATAAATTTTATTTGTCAGCTGGTAGAGTGATATCTGCTCACGGCCTTTTCCATGAGCTGCAATCAGGTACTGATGGCTGACAATTTAGAAGAATATAAATAATATACAACCTGAATGTAGCATCTTTTCGAATAAATAATCAGGTTGGAAACTTGGTTGAACACGGCTTAATTAATTGTTTCTAAACACCCAAATCATCAGAGGCTTGTTTTTTCAACCATGTGTACAAATTAAATTTTTTACATCTTTTTCCCCCTTATTCTAGGGCTTTAGCGAGTTTATTTGGCCGTTTTCTTCAGTGATGAGCCAAAAAGATTTTAAAAATCCAACAATGACTAAAAAAATTCCATCATCAGCCATCAGATCTATGAGAGGAGAGAGAGAGAGAGGGTGAGGTTACCGAAGGGTACGGAATCGAGGAGGGAGAGGGCGGCATCAGCTAGGGTTTGAAGCTTGGAGTTCTTGTCTTCTTGATCGATGGGGAAGTAAGTATCACGGACACGATAGAGCTCGTCAATAGCCTCCGTCGCCTCTGCGATCGCCGGCGGTTCCTCCGATCCTCCGCCGCTGCTGCTCATTCTGCCCTCCTGCACTGGAAGAGGAGAGAGAACAGTGACAACCGATGAGAAGTATTTAGGGCTTTTTAATTAGGACAAATTTTTAATTTAGACCCTTTTTGGGTTTTATTTTTAAAAAACGACCCTATTGAGTTTTATTTGTCATTTTCGACCGGTTTGACCACTGGCTGGATCGAAAATCACTTCAAAACTTCACGGGAATTCATTTCCGTGAAGTTTTGTGCATAAAACTTCACGGAAATGAATTCGTGAAGTTTTGTGCATAAAACTTCACGGGAATTCATTTCCGTGAAGTTTTCGGACTTCTTTATAAATTTGACCCGGTTTGACCGGTGGTATTTGCTAGTCAAGTAAATAAATCTGAAATAGGTCGAAATTTAAAATAAATTCTTAAAGGGTCTAAATTGAAAATTTGTCCTTTTAATTATTAGTCCTTTTTATCGTTTATAGTTCCATCTTAGTACCTCAAATCTTAAATATTGCATGTTAGTCCCTCAATTCATATACGTTCTTACAAAATTACCCCACTAGTAGTTAGTTTTCACTTAAAAAAACTAACGCCCCGTTTGGCAAGGGTTAAGAGGGGGGATTAAGAAGGTTTAACCCGTTCTTAGCCTTCCAAACAGATTAATTTGGTCAAAGGGTTAACAAAGCCTTAACAGAAATTAACGGGTATTACTCGTCAGTTTGAGGGGTTTACTTCTCCGCATGAAGAGGCAAAGTAGGAGTCACTCCCTCAGATCACGATGAGCAGTGAATGTAATTTCAACATGATAAAACAATCTCTCTATTATATCGACAAAGATTTTTTAAGATGGAAAAAGCTGTTTTTCCTATAAAACTTCTCTCCTTTTTTCCCCTCATCCCTCCTTTCCCTCGTCGCTCAAGTCGCAAGAGGCTTTCATGATAGTTCATCTTCCGGTGAGGCATCATCAAAATTTCTCATGGTATGTCTCATTTTATATATAATTTAGTTATTCTACATTAGATTGAGAATGTTGCCTAGTATATGGATGAAGGATGCGCTAAGACCAACAAGATATCCTAGCTGCAATGAACAATTACGTACTTTTATATATGGTATTTCACATACGCTTCTGAACCGAATATTGGCCGAGATATTTCAGCATTCGGGAGAGACTATTAGCATGCATTACAATAATGTGCTCAATGCAATTTTATCTTTGAAGCAAGATTATATATTTATATTCTACTTCTTGCTTCCGACGTAGATGTTCATCCTAAAATTCCAAAAAAATCCCAATTTTATCCATATTTAAAGGTAATATTTCTATAAAAATATTTTAAGAAAATTATTTCAAATTTTATTAGAACTTCATATTTTTCACATTTACTTATAGAAAAGCATTAGGAGCAATTGACGAATCTCATATACTAGCTATTGTAAAGAAGAAAAAAAGCATAACAGGTATTGCAATCGAAAAAAATTTATTTCTCAAAATGTCATGGCGGCTTGCTCCTTCGATCACAAATTCCGTTATGTTATTACCAGATGGGAAGAATCAATATCAGATATGTCAGTACTCCGAGCAGCACTGGAAGATGGTAAATTTTCTGTTCCTGAAGGTAAATTTCGATAGTTCTCTATTTATTAATATTTTGATTAAATTAGTATTAATTTTAGAATTTTTTAAATATTCAGGTCGATTCTACTTAGTTGACTCAGGATATGCTAATACTCCAAAGTTTATTGCACCATATCGTGGATCACACTACGATATTGGAGACTTTGGGAATGAAACCACTACTGGAGCTTATCGAGGTCTTAAAGATAAATTTAATCAGAGACATGCACAATTGTGCAATGCAATTGAAAAACCATGGGGAATCTGGAAATAAAGGTTCAAAATTTTGAAACTTGCAACTCCTTTTCCTTATAAAACTCAAGTTAAAGTAGTTGTGGCTTGTTGCGTCCTACACAATTTTATTGCAAGACATCACAAAAATGATAGATACTTTAATATAATTAATGGATTAGAAACAACTAAGGATAAAAATGAGGAGGAGGAAGAAGACCATCAATATATGGTTGGCGCAGATAAGAGTTCGAGGGGTGAGCAACTTCGTAATCGGATTGCTTTTCAACTATGGAATAATTGATATCAGTACTTTATGTTGCATAAGAACATGTGATGGGCCCAAGTTTTGAATGTAATGCGAAGTTTACATTGTTCAATATTTAAATATTTATGAATTCAACACAAATAATTTAAATAGTATTTCTGAGTAAATTTTAACTTATGTTCTTGAGTAAGATTTTTATTGAGATTAATGAATAACACACATTCTTTTAATTATCAGTTAAACCATTCCTTTAAATTGATTAACTTAATGCTAGATTGCTACTTTATTTTTATAATGAGAATTATCATCGATTTATCAACATATAATCACAAGTTATTAACTTATTCTAATATGTTTCAATAATCAGTTGATTAAATAATACACAAATGAAGATTATTTTAAGAATCAAAAGAATGTAAATTTTAATTGAATGTTTTAATGCAATAATTATTAGTAACTATTTTTATTTTCAATAGGGCTAAACTTGGTATTATCAAAAAAATTGACGGATCAACAACCTTAACCCTTCATTATTTGCCAAACACAAAAAAGATAACCCCTCATCTAAACTAACTATCCAAATGACATTAAATTATATTTATCCCCCCTCGAGGGATTAACTTAGTTAACCCTTCTATGTAACCCTTCTCTCTTAACCCCTTACCAAACGGTACCTCAGGGTTTTTTCCCGCAATGCCACTTTATATTTAGGGTCAATTTGTGTAAATCACCTTACATTTTCAATTTATATCTAAAATCACTTACAAAGTTAGTTTTTCTTCCAGTCAACCACCTGACCTCATTTTACCGCTAAACTTTTCTTAAAATCCCACAATAACCTCACTTAATCTCTTGTGGAAAGCTTGCACAACATCGACTGCTTTACACGTGAGATTAAGTAAGTAATGTTCGGATTTTAGGAAACTTTTAACAGCAAAGTGGGGTCAGGTGGTTGATTAGAAGAAAACTAACCTTGTATCTGGTTTAATTATAAATTGAAAATATAAGTGGTTTAAGCACATTGACCCTAAATATAAAATGGTTCCAAGGAAGAAACCAAAAATCTAACTATGATTTGTTAACTCCTAAAGAACATCTGCAATAACCAAACTATTCCTCTTCATGTGATTCCCTTAAAAATCCCAAGACAATTCTTTTTTTTTTTTTTTTCCTTAATCGCTGAAAAGAGGTAACTGAATCCAAAAAATCAACTACAATCTTGAGATTTCCCACCAAATCCACTGTAAATCTATCAATTGAAGTAATCTAGTAACTTATTTTAAGGACATTAGGGCATCTGTTTGAAGACAAGGAGGGCGAGTTCTAATTGAAGGAAGTTTTAGGAGATATTCTTGGAGTTTATGTTTTTCAAGTTTTATATGGTCTAAATTAGGGTTTAGTGTTCTACTAGTGGCATGATTTTTGCATTGCTTGTCGTTTAGATTTTTCCATTTTTTTAATAGGTGGTTTGAAATTGGAAGTGCAATATAGATGAAGGCTAGGGAAAATATTTATTTGCAGTTATTTATTTAGGATTGCAAATGAGCTAGATAAATTGGGTCCCACATTGCGCTTGTTGAGAGCTGGCTTTGGCTCGTTAGATAACCTAAAAATGATCTCATGGGGAACAAATTTTTGAGCTTTTTTAGATAATTGAACAAACATGAATAACTAAAAAGCTCGTCTCGTTCAGCTCGATTAGCAGGCAATGATGAACATTCTTATATGCAAATTGGCAGGAGAATGAAGAAATATATTGAGAAGAGGAGAAAACATATAAACTTGAAACATCATGTTTAGAGCAAAAAACTATTAATTCCATATTGATTAAAATGGAACATGACTCTCGTATGTTAGAGAACTTTTATTAACTTTATATGCATAATAATAGGCAGGTCTTGATCCTAATCTAGAATAAGTAATTTATAAACTTAATCAGTTATACAACTAACAAATGCTTGTCCTACAAATAGACGTAGCAAATAAAGATATGCTACTTAAAATTCGTGTCTTATGGGTAAGAAACATGTGTCAAATGTCCATACGTCTTGATTTAAAAATGTTGGTCATAGGGATCTCCCAACAAATTTTGGCATGGGACATAGCTGCATAGGTTAATGAATATATATATATATATATATATATATATATATATATATATATATATATATATATATATATATATATATATATATATATATATATATATTTATATTTATATTGTTGTCGATTATCAAATAGGGGTTTAGGTGTGAGTTTAGGATGATTAAGGTCCTCTAACTCCTTGGATGTCGATTCGAGGGTCCGCTATTCTCCCAAGACATGAAAGAACTTCGTAAGAGGCGGAGTTGGGTTCTCGGTGGCTCCTCAGGCGATCAAGTCGATATAGAGCTTGAGTGAAGAAGTAGAGTTTAAGTGCCGAGTTTTCTTGGATAGAATTAAACACCCACATGCATGAACAATCCCTCTATTTATAGTAGGTTCAGAGGGGCAGATAAGTAACTTCGGCCGAGTTCAAGCAGGCGGCTCAGTCAACATCTGCTTTATAGGTGTCGGCTGCAGAGAGGGGTGAGCCACCTTGGCGTTTAATGTGAGGGTGATGGAATGTGCATAGTGCTGACGAGGTCCGATGAGTCATAAAGACTTTCGGGGATGGAGAAATGATGACTCTGGTCATGCATTTAATGTGATGGTGATCGACTGTCGGCGGGGGTTTCGGGGTAATCGTCATCTTTCAACTCGTCGGGTCGAGGGCCGAGAAGTACCGCCTTTTAAGTCGGTTACGCGAGTTGTCGATCGAATGCGGGTTGCTCGTGGAGTCGGTCTAGCGAGGAGGCTGACAAGTACCGCCTTTTGACTCGGCTACGCAAGATGTCGGCATATCGAGTTGGCCGTGCTGAGGGGGGGGGAGATCTCGGTCTTGAATTAGTCTGTGTTGAGCATTGAGGGGGACACGTGTCGGCTCCCCTGTGGGGATTGATATTTAGTGATTTAGGGGTTATAACAGTTGGCCCCTTTCACTTGGAGTCGGCATAGGCTGGGTCTGAGTGAAACGAGATTGTGGTTTGCTGAGTCACGAGGTGTATTAATGAGAGGTGACTAAAAAGTCTTTCGGATGTGATGTTGCTAACGTCAGAGGACACCTCTTGGCTGCCGTCGCCTCGCCTTTCGTACCTGATTGTGGGCTACTTAAGGTAGGTGAGTTTTACCTCAATTCCGGAGAGACCACTTCGAATTCTAGGATCGACCTCGGTCGTTGGCTTGAAACCCATCCGGTCATTACGATTTTGACAATGCCGATCCAGCTGTCTATAAGTACAGTTGCTATGGGGAGATAGGGACTTATTGTTTTTTTTGGAAATTTCCAGATCTCAACTGAAAAGAATTCCAATCGTTCCTCTTCTCCGACGATCTCAAGATAATTCCGATGGCGTCTTCTGCTCTCAACGTTTGTCAGGGTCAGCTGGAGAAGCTTCACTTGAAGGTGACGCTAGCACAGTTGAGGTCATTATACGAGAGGTTTGATATCCCTCGTTCTTACAGGCTGACAGCGCCGATGAAGTCGCAGGCGGTTTTTGACCATGATGCGAGTAGGGCTCCGCTGTACGTGAAGTATTTGGAGTACGGCTTGCGTTTACCTCTGCCCCCTTCCTCCGCCATGTTTTCACAGCTCTAGGGGTGTCGCCGATGCAGATGAAACCGAACTCGATCGTGACTCTAGTGGGGTTCGTGGTCATTTGTCATTGGTTGGGGATCAAACCATCTTTAACCGTGCTCGGCCATTTGATCAGCGTCAAGGTGCACCAGCGTGATGCCCACTTCCACTTTTAGGTGGTGGGAAGGTACAAAATCATCGTCGACCCTCCCGAGTTGAACAAGGACTGGAAGGAGAAGTTCGTATGGGTCTCGGGGGATGACTCCAATTTGGATTGTTCGAATTGGCCCGAGATCGTAAGGGAGGCTTTGACGGTGGGGCCTCTGTTAGATGCTGAAAGGCAGGCGTTGGAAAAAATCAAGGCATACACCGGCTCCCGCAAGATGGAAGATTTACTCGATAATTCCGTCTTGTGAGTAGTCAGCATCTCATCCATGACTCCTACGCCTAAAGACGAAGAGAGGGCAGCGAAGTTGACTCTGGGTTCGGACAAAGCTACAGAGGTGCTGACCGCTCCACCCACTTTGGTCCAAGAAGGACCTTCGACAGGGCCGGCAAAGTGTCCACGACAAGATCTGGCCCCTGAGGAGGTTGCTATGGTTCGTGCTCAGGCAGCCGACATAGCTGCTAAGTTGGCAGGGCCGGCCCTTGTAGCCATCTAAGTTGAGAAGAAGAAGAGGCTAAGAAAGGTTGGCAGCCAAGGGCCTAGGGGGGCGGTCGAGGCAATGCAGACTGAAGTCGTCCATGTGGATGATGGGTCCCCAGCACGAGAAGAGAGGGTTGACCAGCAGATGATAGAAATCAAAGCTGAGGGCCCTAGAGGAGATGAGGCCCCGGCGGAAATTGAGGCCCAAGTTAGGGGGAGAAAGCCCCTAGCTTTCTCATCGAGTAGGCCCACTATCCAGGGAAAGAGCCGGCCGCGAAAGAAGCGTCCCTTACGGAAAGACTGGGATGGCCATATCCCCATCGCATCGACGAGATCAAGCTAGAAAAGTGGAAGAGGCTGAAGTTGCTTGTTTGGTGTAAAAAATCTCCCTCGGATTTGTATTGGTCGTATTGTTTGTTACAAATCAAGAATCGCTTTTTACAACAGAAGCGAAGGGAAAGCCCTTCTTGTTTAACGTGGGTTCGTCGATGGCGATAGGATGCCTCCCTCGATGCTCGAGCCGAGTTTGCTTCCCTTGGACGATCCGATCGTCGTTGCGGTCGAGCTTCAGTACGCAGTAGAAGCTCCGGCGCGGTTGAGTTCGGTTCTACCCGAGCTTGCTTGGATAGGGCTACGATGCAAGAGTTTGCAAAGAGCTCAAGAGCCTCCAAATCTGAGGGTTCAGATGGAGTCTACTTCAACAATCCAAACCTTCTTTTTTTTCAGCCCCCCCTCCTTGTTGCCAAGGAGGCGTATAAATAGGCCAAGGGGTGGGATAGGCCACCCCTTTAACTTGTGGGATGTGACCACTGATAGGTAAGGGGCACCATGCCCTCCTCTAGCTGTGGGATGTGACCACTGATGAGGTAATGAGAACCATGCCTTATCACAACCCAGGATGTGCAAAGTGGGTGGGCAAGCGAGCCTTTTGCATGCTCAGGCGAGCTAGCAGGCGAGCTTGCCGAACGAGGTCAACTGGCGGGCCTCTTGCGAGTGTGCTTGCTTCGCAGGCGGGGTCAGCTGGCGAGCCCCTTGCGGGCGTGCTTGATTCGTAGGCCAATGAAGCATGCAGGCAAATTCTCCGAACGGGCGAGCTTCGCCGAGCAAGTGGCCACCCCCTTGACTTGTGGGATGTGACCACTAACAGGTGAGGAGCCATGCCCTCTAGCTGCGGGATGTGACCGCTATAGGGGTAATGAGAGCCACGTCTCATCATTACCCAAAACGTGGAAAGTGGGTGGGCCCACTTTCCCAAGTAAGCAGCCACCGGCACTGTTCAGACAGGAGAGTGGGCGAGCTTGAGGGTTTTTTTAAATGCTCAGACGAGCTTGTCGAACGGGCGGGGCCAACTGGCGGGTCCCCTCAACGGGTGAGCTGGTGTCCGTTGTGCAGGCGAGCCCCTTGCAGGCGTGCTTGATTCGTAGGCCAATGAAGCATGCGAGCAAATTCTCGAGCAGGCGACCCCGTAGAGCAAGTGGCCACCCCTTGACTTGTGGGATGTGACCACTAACAGGTGAGGAGCGCCATGCCCTCTAGCTACGGGATGTGACCGCTATAGGGGTAATGAGAGCCACGTCTCATCATTACCCAAAACGTGGAAAGTGGGTGGGCCCACTTTCCCAAATGCGACCAAGCCTTGTTGAGACAGGCGAGTGAAGAGCTTGAGGTTAGTTTAAATGCTCAGACGAGCTTGTCGAACGGGCGGGGCCAACTGGCGGGTCCCCTCAGCGTGTGCTGGTGTCCGTTGTGCAGGCGAGCCCCTTGCAGGCGTGCTTGGTGCACAGGCGAGGTTGCCTGGTGAGCGATGTTGGACTCATGTGGGCGAGCTCGCCATGGGGCGACCTCGTCGCGGCGAGTTTGCTAGGCAGGCGGCACTTGAGCTCTTACAGGCGAGCTCAACGAGTGGGACGACCTCGTGCGGGCGAGTTTGCTAGACAGGCGGCTCTCGAGCTCTTGCAGGAGAGCTCAACGAGTGGGATGACCTCGTGCGGGTGAGTTCGTTAGGCGGTAGGAGTTTTGGGTGAGCTCGCCCAATAAGCGGTGTTGAGCTCGTGCAGGCGAGTTCATCCCTTTGACTGGCGGGGTTGGCGATTTTTCCCGCCTACAAGACCCCCTTCAAAGTTTTCAGACCTAAATCAAGTTGGATATGGTCTGGAACACTTTGAATGAGGAGAATTACTGGCCTGGGTGCATCTAACCCTCTTCGTATGGTTTGAGCTTTTCGGGCGGCTCTGGCGAGGTTTGGGCGAACTCGTGCTTCGGGCGAGCTCTAACGATCGACAGGCGAGATAAGCCACGTGTCTGTTCGCTAGCTAAGGCGGTGCGCGCGTGTCAGATTGCATTGAATGTGATCTGACGAGCGATGCTTCGTCTTCATGCACTCGATCTGAGCCATTGATTTAGCGGCGCTCTGATCTCGCCCTTTGTTTGGGCGAGAGATCGTGCTTTGAACCGCCAAATCTTGGTCATTCGTGCGGAATGCTAACCATCCCGCCTCATTCATGGCCGTTCGATTCGAACTGTCGAATCGGATCGTTGTGAACGATCTGATCAAGTGAGCTGTCGAATCTCAGCCGTTGAGATTGCTCTATAAGAGTTGATCTCCTCCCTCGTCGAGAGGCCACTGCACTCGAGATTCTCTTCGCTCAAGCTTTCACAAAGAAAACCAGAACTCCCGCCATGGCCTTCAAGAAGACTGTGTCAAAAGGAAGGAGGACCGCTCCCTCTTCCTCGCGTGATGCCGACGTCGTTGCTGCCACCGCCGCCGCGGCTCGAACTCCCTCTGGTAAGTTCCGATGAGAAGAACATTCTTCGTTCATCTGGGGCGGGCTTGGTCTACTCAGGCGAAGTCTTGATACTCAGGCGGGTTTCGCCTACCCAGGCGAGACCACTCTCTTCAGGCGAGCCGGCTTGTCAGGTGAGTTCTGTCTCGCCTGGCGATCTTTGCCAGATTAGGCGAGCTTTATTGGCTCGCCTGTGTGGCTAGGCTTCGCTTATGGCGATGGCGGCCTTTGTCTCCTTTTACGGGTCGGCGTTACTAATACTCTCTTCTGCATTTGCGCAGCTCGAGAGGAGGTTCTTCTTAGTAGGTCTCGCAATTTGACATCTTCCCGAAGAGGCCCCTAGCTGGAGGAAGTGGACTGCTTTGAGGCGCTGCACGCAAGAGAGGCTCTCCCTGCTAGGCCTTCAGACTCGAACCCATCGTGCTTTCTGATGATGAGGGGGAAGAGCGAATCAACTTACACCGCTGGTCGTACACCCCAACCACAAGGTGTGCCCGCTTCCCTAATCCGGCTAGCATTGGAGGTCACGGATGGAAGCCGCCTGTTGACCATGATGGGCCCCTCCCTCGGATTCAACCTCTCGCCGCAATTGTTCCGGGTCAAGGGTCTGCTGATCCTGACCCCTGTACTGTGGGGGTGTCCTCCAGCAGTTAGAGAACGCTTTAAAATAGGTGGTCTCTGCCATCGGTGTCGGATGGGGAACCCTCACTGCCTTCCACCCTCCCTTGGTAAGCTGCTTAGGGGAGGTTCAACGTGTTGGTGGTGACCTGCTGGCCATGCGCTGTGATCGGAAGCTTGCCCAGTGGGAGGGCTTTGCGCATCGTTTGGAGAGGCTGGTCTTCGATGACCCACGCAATGAGATGTGGCACCTCATAGGGGAAGCTCGAGTCAGAATAATGCGGGAACGCGAAGCTCGAGCGAGCGCATATGGGAGCAAGAGGCGATTGTCGCGGATTTTCGCGAGCGACAATGCAGTTTGCAGCACGAGACGGGGGCTCACCCCTCGGAGGACCTTCAACATGAAAGCGTCGGCGTCCATCGCGCTTTTACAAAGGCGTTGCAAGTCCTCCACGCCTTGCATCGTGAAGAGGAGGCTTCCGTTGCCGCACTCTCTGAGGAGAAGCTTGAGAAGGATGCGGAGGCTCAGGTTCGGGCAGATCGGGCGAAGGAGTTAGCTGATCTCGAAGAACGCCTCGCTCACTGCAGTTAGATCAAGCCGACTAGACCTCGAGCTCACCGATCTTGGGATATTTTTTTGTTTCTTTGAACATGTTGTCATAACTTTGTTCAAATGTATTATCTCAAAATCACTTGATAAATGCAGCTTTGTGTTTATTTATACCTTCATTGTCCCGAGCGCATTTGATTGCAGTGATTAGGCTAAGTCTTATGAGGGGGTTTGATGAAGTTCGGGCCAACTTCACTATCAGGTGAGCTCAACCTTTGGGCGAAGCTCAAACCATTTGGCGGGCGAAGCTCCATCTCTGGGCGAAGCTCAAACCATTTGGCAGGCGAGCTCCATCTCGGGCGAAGCTCAAACCATTTGGCGGGCGAGCTTGGATTTCGAGGAGGCTTGGTTCGCCTCTTGATTCGTGCCTTCTGTTGAGGCTTTGACCGGATTTTGAGGCTAGGATGTAGCCTCTTTGTTAGGTCCCATCACCAACTTGGAAGGGGCTATAAATGGTGGATCATTTTACCCACATTTTTGCCACCTCTTCATCTTCTTCTTTTCCCATGGCTGCACCGACATTGCCCGGGCCAGAAGCGCCCCTCAATCGAAGTGCTGAGATCACGAGACTTCGTCAAGAGCTGACCCAAACTCAAGGTCATCCCGCGGAGGAGCTCCGCATACCCCGCCGCTTGACCGAACTACTATTGACTGATAAGGAAATGCTTGAGGGCATCGTCCGCAGTCAATCGATGGCTTAGCGGGAACTGGACCGTGATAGGGATGCGTGGAGCCTCGAGTGCCGTGCTCTTCGCAAGACCGTTCGGCGTTTGAAGTGGCGCTTGAAGAAGGACCCCTGGGTTTCTACGAGCGAAGATTCTGACAGCGACTAGGTGTCCTGTAAGTGAATCTAGGTGGCCGCGTGCCGGTTAGGTCTTTGACATTGTTTAGGTTTCGAGACGTTTCTGTTACAACTTCTGTTTACATGTGTCATCATAACTTTGTTCGAATGTATTGTCTCTAGCCCTTGATGAATGCAATGAAGTTTCATGTTGCGTCTCGTGGAGCTTATGTAAAAGATCACCAAACGAGTTTAACTCTGGGGGAGCTCAAATCATTTGATATGCGAGCCCAATCTTGGGCTAGCTCAAACCGTTTGACAGGCGAGCTCCATCTCGGGCGAGCTCAAACCACTTAGTTGGCGAGCTCCATCTCGGGCGAGCTCAAACCATTTGGCGGGCGAGCTCCATCTCGGGCGAGCTCAAACCATTTGGCGGGCGAGCTCCATCTCGGGCGAGCTCAAACCATTTGGCGGGCGAGCTCCATCTCGGGCGAGCTCAAACCATTTGGCGGGCGAGCTCCATCTCGGGCGAGCTCACGCTATTTGGCAGGCGAGCTCGTGTTTTGGAATGACAGGCCACGTGTCTTCTCCCCAGATGAGGCAATGTGGGCGTGTCAGATTGCATTAAATGTGATCTGACGGGGGGCGCCTCGTCTTCACGCTGCCGATCCGAGCCGCAGTTTGGGGCGCTTTCGATCTGGTCTGCTTGTTCGGCGGAGATCGTCTTGAAATTCGTGCTAAGCGGCGAATCGGCCGTCGAGATCTGTTTAAGCCGGTGAATCTCGGCCGTAGAGACTCGCCTATATAAAGCGCTCGTCTCCCCCGTTAGGAAGCCACTGTGCTTTCAAAAATCCTCCGCCCAAGTTTTCGAAGAAAACCCAAGGTTTCAATTCGAACGTAATGGCTCCCAAGTCGAAGAAGACCGCATCCAAGGGGAAGGGGTTGGCTTCTTCTTCGCTTCACCATTGCCGGCCTTCTTCGCCCTATCGGTAAGTTGGGAACTAGGACTACGATTCCTCGTCATTATCCGGGCGCCTCGTCTATTCAGGCGAGGTCCGGTCATGCTGGCGAGCTCGCTCGACAAGCGGACTCTTGCCTTCGTCTCGGCGAGTTTGGTTGTCCAGCGAGGTTCGCCATGACAAAAGTGTCTTACTTTCAGGCGAGGCTTTGCTTTTTGTCGGGCGAGCTCGATTGCTTCGCCTGTGAAGGGGCTCGCCTGTTCCAAAGAGACTTGCATTGCCGAGTCAGGTCTTTTAACACGCTTTCATTTTATTTTGTACCGCTTTTCTCGACGGTCCTTCCGGTGCACGCCATCGTCTTGCCTGGAGTATGGGTTTCTCGGCTCCTCCCAGGTTTCCTCTCCTCGACCCAGTGCCAGTCTTTCATGCCAACCGAACTATGAAATTGCGGCGACGCGTATCCAAGGGACATTATCTGACACTGCGGGAGCTGACCACTGATGCGGCGATGCTAAGTGACCAGCGTAGTGAAATGGTGAAGCCTGACTTCATGTTTGGTGATGCCATAGTTGATCCCTCGGTCATGCTTCTAGGTGAGAGCAAATGGCTGCGTGAAGTTGGCGGGGCCCGATACTTTCTTCCCAACATGATGCGGGGATTTTCGCTGGTGGAGCTACGCTCACTCTCAGTTCCCCAAAAGATGAACTGGGACTTGACTCCGGCTCAGGATGGGGTCACTTGCGGAACCTTCACGGGTTCCAAAGCTGGATATGGGGTCGACAGTTCCCATCGAGGCGTGACCGCCCTTCACCCCGGCCTTCTACAAAATGAGTTCCCCATGGGCGAAATGCCAACAGTGGCGGAGACCTTCCGTCACCGCTTTTCTGGGGCTCCGGCGACTCCGAGCACCAAGGTTATTTGTTCACGGGCAATGTTCTTTGTTGGCATAGAATTACCGAAGTTCATTCCGCAGAACTCGATCTTTAGGGATCCGAATTGTTCAGGCCATCCGCCACTCAAAG
This sequence comes from Asparagus setaceus, assembly GCA_012295165.1. Lineage (NCBI taxonomy): Eukaryota > Viridiplantae > Streptophyta > Magnoliopsida > Asparagales > Asparagaceae > Asparagus > Asparagus setaceus. The sequence continues at coordinate 19,068,683 of CM022710.1, forward strand.
ATGGCATTAAGATCCACGCCTCCTACAGCATCTTGGAGCTCTATTGTCCGGATAGCGGTACCTTCTACACTTAACGGGAGTTAGGGTTGGCTTCCACGAGATGCACGAGGTATCACCCCACGATGGGAGAGTTCCCATATGAAGAGTATGTCCCCGGCCAAATAGAGCTCGACCATCTGTCCACCCACTTCCCTCAAGTGGTGGAGACTCTATGGGAGCTTCTCTGCCACTACCATATTTGTTTGGACACTCTTGGGTCTGTGGACCACAAGGGCAACAAGAAGAGGAATGCCGGGATCAGCCACAAGAATTGGGCGGACTACTTGTTTCCCCACAACGATGACAAGAAGAGGCCCATTCTTCCGCTGATCGTGTGTGACGCGAAGGCGATAAGTACCCGGATGTCCGAGAGCGGTGAGTCGGAGACTATTGATCATGACGAAGGGGGATTCCCGGTGGGGACTACTTTTGCATCCTACCACCACCAGGCGGGGACTCCGATCTCATCCAAGGCCCTGCTTGCTGGTTACTTGATGTTGTGGTTGAAGAGGTGCGTGGTCCCCACGCACTCGTTCGAGGCCATCCCAGTGGATGTTGTCTATCCGGCGGCCCTCATTTACGGGCGTCATATGCATTGGTGTCGGTAATGACAGCCTGCATATAGAGCGGTCTTCGGAAGTTGTCGGCGCAATTCTGTCGCGTCTCATTTGTCGAAGTGGACGGAGGAGAGGAGGTTGCCAAGACTCCCAACCCTCGGATCAGCTTGCCATACACGTACCTGATGGCATGGTTTGTGTTGCACTGCGAGTGCTTGATGAGTGCACCAAAGAAGACGCCAGAAGGCGGGACCGCCCCGCTCGCTCGGGCCGCTCGAGACTTGTTCTTGGAAGTTCCGGGACGTTGTGGAAATGAGGAAGGCGTTGTCCTTCTTTGGCAACTACGACTTCTTTCGGTGTTTCCCCTACTTCTCAGGTGGGGGCTATGGTGAGTCTCTTCGGGATAGTTCCACTACGGACCAGCATACCCTCTTAACCCTTGGTGGCTTCAGGTGGCTGATCAATATCCGACCCGGCTACCATCTCCTTCGCACGGGTTCGTCATGCCTCTTGGAACCCTACCTTCCTAGCCGTTTCTCGCGCCAGTTTAGATACGACCAGCTCTATGTTGGGAATATCAACCCCAGCTGAAATTCAAAGGGGGTTTGGTAGACGGAGCACGGGGGTGGTTCTGGACACACGCCGACTGTACCGGTGCTCGCTTCGAGCTGCCTTTGAGGGATCGCGTTCTTCGTCACTCGTTCACCTACTGTAAGTGGTATCGGGACGTGAGTACTTCCCCGGAGGGGTTTGACCTTTACACGTCTTGTTTGACCGAGCGCACACGTCGATCGAGAGGTCGCTCCCGCACACCTCAGCGGGGAGAACGTCACCATGCTGAGGAGGCTGACATATCTCAGAGGGAGGAAGTCGAGCGACCCACCGAGGGGTCCAAGCACTTCCACCGAGGAGTCCTCCAGCCGGGACATGGGCTTTCATGGAAGTTTGGGTGGTGACCTAATGTTGGCCTTCCACACTCCCTATGACCCAACTCGTCCCTGGTTCAGCGATGAGAGAGAGGCCCCTCACTAACCGGGTCGTATCGAGAGCGCCTCGGAGGGGCCGTGGATGTTATTGCCGGCCGAATGCAGATGCCAATTCCCACCCCACTCCTTCACCTTTGCCGAAACGTCCGAGGGAGGAGGGTGCAAGTTTAGCTGGTGAGAGGGCGGCCAAGAGGGCTCGCCATGAGGAGGTCTTTCCCAACATTGGGCTTGCCGTGAATGCATCGGGGGTTTTGGTGGTGATGCCGAAAGAAAGACTCTACCGACGCGGCCGCTTTTCTGGCAGGTATGCGCCTCGTGTCCTTCTGCCGCTTGATAGGCTGGCATATGATTAACTCAGGCTTCCTCTCTCTTCTCTTTTCTTAGGTATGATCGGCACCGCCAGTCTCTTCAGGGGATGAAGAGGAACATGCTTCGGATCATGAAGCGGTCCCATCCTCCGAGGGGGAGGAGGTTGGAGGAGAGGTGCTAACATTGCTTGAGGAGGAGCCGGTCCAAGCCGAAGTGCTTCCTTCCGAAGGGGGGGCGTTTGCTCAAGATGAGACGCCCGCTCAAAGAGAGGCATCTGTTGGTGAAGAGGGGTCTGCTCATGTAGAGGAGGCCCTGAGTCAAGGAGAAGTGTCGACTCACATGGTCATTGCGGCCGGCACTCTGGTCCCAGCTCGCCTACAGAGGATATTCCTCTCTCTCCCCCTGCCCGTCTCAAAAGGAAACTCGTGGAGACACTATGATCAAGGATTTTCAGACCCTTCTTCGTGATAGCGTCCAAGTGGTATTGGATGGAGGCTGCTCTTTTGGTGAGCTCAGACCCATGCTGCAGATGTACCTGGATAACCTAAGTACTTTGATGGGTGCAGATGCGGCTTCGCCATTTCAACGGCGTTTGGCATCGGCGAAAAGAGATGCCGAAGAATTGATTGCTCTTCGCTCTAAGGACCTCTTGGACTTGGCCTCTGAACGTGCGCGATCTGTTTTAAAGGAACAGAGGTAGTTTTTAGACCAGACTATGGCCGAAGAAGCTGGGCTGGCTGCAGAAGTGGAGCGGATTTCCGCCGATGGCAAAAAGATGGAGGAGGAGCACCAGAAGGCTATCGCTTTCTTGGCAGACACGGCCAAATCCATATCGGCCAAGGCACTATTGCCGGTCTGGTGCCTTCCTAGCAGCCAAAGAACCGCGTGAGCGTGCTTTGAAGGAGCTGGAGGAGCTTGAGGGTCAGCAGCAATTGGTTATCGCCGATTTCGAGGAGAAGAGCAGGGCCTTGGAGAAGACAAGAAGTGAGCTTCACAATGCCGTCTCGCTCACTGAAGAGAACATCCGCAAGAAGGTCCTCACCACCCTGGAGGAGGAGCACAAGAGGGCGATTCGGGACGCCGAGTCGCGACTTAAAAGATTCTGACTTCCAGCTTGGGCGTTTCCCATTCTTCTGTATCCTGTCAACTTTTCTTTATTATGAATGAGAATCGGACTCCTTTTCTTTTGTGTCACTCGATTGTTTCGTCTCGAATGACTCGTACACGTGGTCCTTGGTCCTTATCCTCTAGTCTGGCCGACCCTTAGGATTTTTAGCAAACCCTCAGCTATTAACGGATTTGATTTGTCTTTACCGATTACCGTTTGAATCGGGCTAGCCATACTATTCCCCTCAGTATGATGAGTTATCGAGAAGTTTCTTTTAGACTCAATGCTAAAATTTCTTCTCTACCCTTAACCGCATGAGGCGTCGGGTTAAGATAACCACAACTGCTAGGTGGTAATTAGATTAGGCCGTGTTGTTGATCGTAACATCTCTACCGCTCACGTGTCACCGCGGAGTGGCCGAGTGTCGAAGGGGCACATTATGCGGTGAAACGTCATCGACGAACAACACCTTAGGCGGTGCTAGGATAGTCAAATCGTTCAGGGACGTATGAGTGTGACGATTGATTGATATAGTAGCTCATCGCATGGTAGGCTACTACCCATCGATCATTCTAATAGAATTAGAATGCGCGGGAAAGGATCAGGCCGCTCAGTGACGCATGAGTGTGACGACCGATCTAACTATCCGAGGTGATCATTAACATGATAGTTTTGTAGACCCACCATCCTATTGACAGGGATTGAGGGGATTTGTCAGAGGTTTAGCGTTAACTTGACAGGAGTCAATTGCGATCGGAGCAACTTTGAGGACCCACCATCCTATTAACGAGGATTGGAGGGGGGATTTGTCAGAGGTTTAGTGTTAACATGACGGGAGTTAGTTGCGATCGGGGCAACTTTGAGGACCCACCATCCTATTGATGAGGATTGGAGGGGGAATTTGGGAGGAGCAGTTTATACTCGTGTACTTGTCGGAGTTTGGTAGTTGCAGGAGGACTATGGGTAGTACTTCTTTAGTAATTTCCCATTGATGGGCATCATGATCTTATCGCCGTCTAGCTTGACGAGGCGATAAGCTCCATTTGAATAGACTGTTTCTATCACAAATGAACCTTCCCACTTAGGCTGGAACTTTCCTTTATTCTTGGAGTTGAGGATCATTGGCCGTCGGACGGCTAAGACTAACTCTCCTTTCTGGAAAGACCGGTGTTTGACCTTCTTGCCGAAGGCCTTAGAGATCCGGGCTTGGTAAAACTCGATGTGTTGTTGAGCCTTAAGCCGCCGCCTAACTTCTAGTTCTCATGAGACGGCAATGATTCTCCTCATTGGACATCCCGTCGCCGAAGCGCGTAAGGATGGGATCGAACCTCAGCGGTAGTATGGCTTCACAACCGTGATACTAACGAGTATGGTGTGGTCCAAGTAAAAGGACGAAAGCGCAATACCACAAGTTTCTCCGAGCTTTTCATCCCAATCGTGCTTGCTATGGGACGTTAGCTTAGTTAGGATCTTGATGATCGTCTTGTTGAAGGCTTCAGCTAACCCGCTGGTCCGGGTTGTAGTCGTGGACGCAGTGTTCTCAGATTCAACTTGTCACAAAACCGGGTGAACGCGAGACTAACAAATTGCGGTCCGTTATTATGGATGATGCGCCTGGGGACGCCGTACCGGTATATGATATGGTGCCTGATGAACCTTATCACACTACTGGTTTTGACTTCTCACAAGGGGACTGCTTTGGCCCACTTGGAAAAGTAGTCGGTAATCGCTAAGATAAAGCGATGCCCCTTTGCTGATGGCGGCGATATTGGTCCGACAATATCCATGCCCATGTTTCTAATGGCCAACCAGGTTGCTATCTGACGCGTCTGCCCGATGTAATTAGCGGATCCGCATGGGCGCTGCTTGGCATAGGCAACAGCGTCGCTGATCATTTTGGGCCAATAATAGCCCATTCTTCGTAGGCGATCCCAAAGCTTGGTTCCTGGTTGATGGGCACCGCAAGTACCATCATGGGCTTCCTGTAGGGCCTCCCGTGCTTCCGTCGGTGTGAGGCATCAAAGCAGCATGCCGTCATATGATCTTCGATATAACGTCTTCGTCATCGAATCGAAGTAAAATCTCGGAGCGTGCCTGCGGACAGAATCTCGTTCCTTAACGTCCTCAGGTAGTATATCGTATAAGACATAGTCGATGATCGGGAAGCGCCAGTCTCTCAGCTCCAGTTGGCTTGTGCCCTGGTGAGCCGTGTTCACCTCTGGGGCGGATTCAGGTCGGAAGAGTCGTCGGCTCGCAAAGGTGACATGCTGGCTCGTTCCTGGCGGTTGAGCCAAGTTAGCTGCCAACGAAGCCAAAGCATCTGCGTGCGTGTTCTTGGAACGGAGCACATGTTTGATGCGGAAGCTGTCGAATGATTTGGCTAGTTCGATAGCCACTCAGTGGCATGGAATTAGATCGTCATTTCTAACTTCATACTCCCCCATCATCTGTTTGACGATAAGCTGCGAGTCGCCATAAGCCTCGAGGTGCTTCACCCCCAGCTCTTTGGCCAGGTTGAGTCCAATGAGTATTGCGTTGTACTCAGCCACGTTGTTGGAGCATGGCTCTATTAGAGAAAAGGCCTGGGGTAATACGTGGTTTTGTGGGAAGATCAAGACTACCCCCACTCCTTAACGATAGACCACGTCCCTACCTCAGACGCCACGTATAAGTACAGCCGCCAATTTTCTTCCCGTGAGGTTGTGTTGACCTCATAGGTTTCATCTGGCATGTCTTCGAACAATTCCGTGTTTGGCCCGATTGGGTGGCTAGCCATGAGATCGCAGATGGCTTGCCCTTTGACGGATTTCTACGGTATGAAATGGATGTCGTACTGAGACAACAAGAGTGCCCACCTCGCTAGGCGCCAATTTAGGGATCCAGGTTGTGTCATGAAGACTCGGATAGAGTTCATCTTTGAGATGACATGAATAGTCTGACCGACGAGGTAGTGTCGCATTTTCTGAATTGCAAACACCAGGGCTAGGCACTCCTTTTCAATCATGGGGTACCTTCGTTCGGCTCCTTGCAAAGTCCTACTCAGGTAATATACTGCCGCGGACCGACGCCATCATTTTGTGCCGTGATGCCGTGGAGTGTTCCGCCGCCAGACGTATATGAGGAAAGGCTTGCGAGGCGGGGATGCCGATCTGAGTGGATTCGAAAGATAATTCTTGATCTCTTCGAACGCCCGTTGGCAAGACTCGTCCCATGTAAACGACACCTCTTTCTTCATCAGTTTGGAGAAGGGTTGGCATTTGCCTAAAAGATTTGCGATGAATCTTCGGATATATGCCAAGCGTCCTTGCAGTCCTCTCAATTCCTTGAGATTCCTGGGCGGTTGGAGTTCTTGGATGGCTCGGACTTTGTTGGGTCGACGAACCCCTTCTCGCCGTCAGAATGACTTAAAACCAAGAAATTTGCCACTGGACATCCCTAAGAATGATTTTGTAGGGTTCATTTTCAGTTGGTGCCTGCGCATGATGTCGAACACCGTTCTTAGGTCGCAAAGGTGGTCGTCTTTGTTACGGCTCTTTACGACCAAGTCATCCACGTAGCATTTGACCGTCTTTCTTAGATGGTCATGGAAGATGGTGCTCATGGCGCTACCGATAGGTCGCTACCTGCTCAGACCGAATGGCATAACCGTAACAATATATCCCCATCGGAGTTCCGAACGAAGTATGTTTCTCATCTTCAGGGTGCATTTTGATTTGGTTGTACCCCGAAAAACCGTCCATGAATGACATCCTTTCGAAACCGCATGTGTTGTCAATGATGACATCCGTGATGGGCAATGAAAACTCGTCTTTAGGGCAAGCGGCATTGAGGTCCCTATAGTCGATGCAGGTTCTAATTGTGCCATTTTTCTTTAGAACTCGGATGATGTTGGACACCCAACTGATGATGTTCTCCCCGATGAAGCCCGCCACGAAGCCTTTTACTTCCGCCACAATTGCTTCCATAACTGGCGGGCTTAAACCGGTTTTGCCGCTGACGGTTTGGCATCCGGATTGATGTCAAGCGATGCAGCGATCTGAGGATCAAGGCCGCATGTCTTCATAATTCCGTGCTAAGACGCCAATATATTTCCTGACAAGAGATATGAGCTCTTCCCTCTCTTGGGGAGGTAAGCTAGCGCTGATAAATATGGGTTTGGGGTTGGCCCCATCTCCCATGTCTACCCGAGGATTTTATCCTCTGGGCTGCTCGCGTTCGAACGCCTTTATTGGCTGACGGGCGGTCCCATGCTTCATCATGAAGTGGGATTTGCTCGTCTACTTGGATCTCAACGGTATCAACCGTAGTCATGTTGACTGTGAGGCTCAGAACCGGGCCTCCGAGCATCGACGCTCAATCCCAAGCCGAGGAGGCCGATGATTGATCTTCGGCGAGCCTCATTTGGATATTTCGTCAAAGTGGCGGTACAATTCGAGGAGGAGGAGACATAACAAATTTCTTCGCCCTACCGCCAGTGTAATCGCCGCTTTCCCCTTGGCACACAAAAGGGCCGGATCGAGTCCTCCCGCCTTTGCCGTAGTTCGCTTCTTTTAGACGGTTGTAACCCATGCCTTCCATCATGCGCTTTGCGACTGGCTGTAGTATGCGGAACGGCGGGGTGTTCATCGCCTCCGAAGTGGTCCCACATCAGATACAGTACGCCAACCCTTCCAAAGATGATCTCTTGTCGATAATCTCCTTGGTGGGTATGACAAAGGCGGCTCGCGATGACTCGATCATCGGCTCCTGTTTACGACATACCGAACACACGTGCAAGTGCGTGGAAGAATTATTGCCGCCCCGCGACAAGTCACCGAATCACTGATAGTTAACTTCGAACTTGATGAGGAGTGTTTAATTCGGGGATTTTCATTGAGGGTGAGCTTGTTTGGCTCATCCGGAAGTTGGTAATAACAAGGCCTCAGAGTCGACATTACAATGGGTTCAATGTCATTAAGGACAAAACTCATATCCCCTGACTCACAAATGGGCTCCTATTATCATCCGGGGTTTGACCGGGCCTCTATGGCCCGATCGTGAGTTCGTAGAGCAAAGAGTCGCTGAAGTAATTCTCCACCCTTTGAAAGGTCGCATCTACGTAATCGCCTTGACTCGGTTCATTACCGCCCACGACTTTAGGCATTGGTGCAAAGTGGATGGGACGATGCGCTTGCCGCGGGATCCATGATCTCCAACAAAGATATTATAAGATGGCTCGCCGATGACGAAAGGTGTCACTTCCGCCTTCATATTGCCTAGTCGGCACTTGAGGCGATCTTCGCAGCTGCCGCTGGCCCCCGTATTGAAGCCAAAAATAGTGGTAGTCATCGAGACAATCGCTTCGAGGTATCCCTAGGGACTTGATGAGTGTCAAGGAACAATGCTCAAAGCCGATCCCGGTCCACCGATTCTATCCACTTTGAGGAGCCGACATATCCCGCGGGAAGTAAAGAGGCTGTCGTGAGGCGTGCTATTGATGAGCATGTCTTCGTGCTAAGGTGATACAGTGGATCCGTCGTCCGGACGCCGGGCGACTGGTGGATAAACTTCTCTCCGCTTCTTTATCGTGGACTCGTGAGAAAAGGGCCTGAAAAGCTGAAGTTGGCTGAGCTCTCGCAGAGCCTCCCGTGAACTTCGATAGACGAGGGAGCTCATACTGAGTGATCCCGGCCGGATAAGCCATAACTGGCAGAGCACATTAAACCGAAGGACGGGTTGCTTGAGTCGGCTTTGTTCAAGATCGGCCGAGGTGTCAGGACGATCTCACCGATGGCTTCGCCTGTTTTCTGCGGCCGGGATAATTCTTAGCGAAATCCTTCCTGCTCTTGTGATGAGTCTTGTTGCTTCCTCATGAGTCGGTGAGGGTTGTTACCCCCTGTTCAACTCCATTCGAAATTGCCGAGACATTGCAGTGGTTTACCTCTCCGCTTGCTCTTCTCGCTACAAGCATGGAAATCCATTGTTCGCCTTTGAGGAGGTCGTGGTGAACCCACATGATCTCATTATGATGGTAAAGTTTGTGGTACCAAACCTTTTTCCCTCATTGGGACAGAGGTCGGTGTTAATGATCCTCGGCTCTTCTTTGGGAATAGGTATGATACTGCCGCTGCGGACCTCGTGGAGGCCCTCTCCGAATTTTAAGGTGACCATGTTCGGGTCACGCTCTTTGACTTTCTCCTTTTTCAACACCCCGCCTCAAAGAGAGCACGGAGTTTGTCCTTGAGGATGTAACACTTGGCGTCGGGTGACCAACAACCAATGGAACGCGAATAGTTTGGGTCTGCCCGGCTTTACCTTCTTTTAGCCTGGCGGCCTCCGAAGCTTGATCCTATTGCTCAAGGAGGTGGGCTGTAGGCACTACCCAATCTTCTTTGAAATCGATTGCCTTTGAGGGCGCTGCCTGCGGCTTGGATTTACGGTGTTGTGGCGTCTTGGGGGCGATTAGAATCGGCGACCATGGTTTCCTTTCCCTTCAACCGAGGATGGTTTACGGTAAAAGTCGGTTCGGTTCCCTTTGTGCCGAGGTTCTTCGCCTGTACGCTTTGATCATGTTCTCCACTGCTCACCTTGGCGGACCAATTCTTTCCACGTCCGGTTTCCACAAAGATCGATTCGACAAGATGCCGATCCCAAGGTTATTACAAGACATCTCGACAAGGGGGCCTACCCCGATCCCAAGTAATGTAATGACCGATTCTCGAACCTCTTCACAAATTCGTTGACCGATTCCGCTTTTGCTTCTCGACAATTAGGGTCGCCATTGAAACTTCAAGTATTATCGCCGACTAGGTGCCAAGAACAAATTTCTCCAAGTCGGCCCATGATTTGATAGAGTCGTTCGAGCTTATGAACCATTCAAAGGCTACCCCTTTTAGGTGCCAATGAACAACCGCATAAGGATGGGATCGCTCCCAAGAAGAAACTCGCCCGGGACAGAAGTAGTAAATGTGTCAGCAGGGGAGATCTTTTCCCCGTCAATTGGGTCAACCCCATAGCTTGAATTTTTCTCGATAGGGATCAGATTCCACCTGAGATATGGTCGACCACTCCCACTCGCTTCATGTTCTTTCTAGAGCTTCGGCATCGAAGTTGATTCTCAAACTCGCCAAACCTTTTGTCCCAGGTATGCCGCCAGATTGGGAGGCCTTCCCAAGATCCGAGGAGTAGCCTAAGGTGACTTGTGCTCATCCTCATTGTCCGTCCGCAAGGGAGGAGGAGGTCCCGTTTTGATTCTTCTCCGACATTCTGGACGATTTCGCCAAGGCTTTTTTTCTTCTTTTTACGCCAGCTGTCCCATTATCTCCTTCATGGAGTCGATGGCGTCTCGCGTCGAAATTACGCTTGTCGTCGGATATTATGGGCCTTGCTTTCCTCAAACCTTTTGGTCCACTTCGCCGAACCTCCCGGCCATGTGCACCCTCGCATGCCTACCGTGAACCGAGCTTGATGTTCGACGCCGCCCGCCGAAAGCAAACTTCTTCCTCGTTGTCATGGATGGAGTTCAACCGCCGAAGTCAAACGGGATGGTCGTGACGGTTTGAGACGCGGTGTCTGTGACACCTTCACGCCCCGGTTGAGGCCACCAAAGCAAACTCGAAGTCCAAGAACTGAAGTATTTAGCTTTATCCTTCCCGCCATGTTGATTCGAGGCGCCTTGTAACTCCGACCATTAGTAGCCTCGCTTTTCAAGATTGTGCATTCTACGGGAGGCCTCACTCTCCGATGTGGTGAAAGCCTTTCCCATACCGGCGAGTTCTGCGGTAATCGACAGCCGAAAGACCGGCCTCAATAAGCTTTTCACAATGGCACCGAGGATTCGCCTTTGAATTGGCGCTTGTGAGTCGATGGTCTCCGAGGTCTCTCAGGGCGGAGATGACAACCCGTAGTATCGAGGGGTTACATCGGCACTCTAAAAGGTGGAGTTCAAAGGAGCTCGGGCGAACGCTTTGGAATTCCATGTGTTGAATTCAAAGGTCTTGACTTGTCAGCGAGATATCGCTTTCTCGGTGAGCTCTCCTCAACCCCCACGGCCGCCCATCCGGCATGCCGCCGCCATGCGGTTCGGACGCTTGTCATTTTGCCTTTTGTGAAGGCTTGACAGCCAAGCCCGCCTGTTTTGGTAGGCTCGCCGTCTCCGCTTCGGTCCACCCGAGTGGGGAACCTTGCTGTTGGAATGAACTTTGCCAAGTCCGCCACTTTTAGGGGTCTCCGCCAGAGCTTAAGTCGGCTTTCATAGCTCGCTGATTTAGGAGCCCGCCAGACAAGTGACTATGGGTCCCGGCTTTGTTTTCTCTTGGTCCAATAGTAATTCATACCGCCTGTGGAGGTGGAAGGCCGCCGGGCGCAGTAATGGCTTGTCGCCATCTTCTTGGCCCTCTTGGAGAGGGAAAATCCGACGACGACGCGGAAGGCGTTGATTCGGGCCGAGGCTTAACCGGCCCTTCCACGCTGGGCTGGGTGGATCGATTGGACACCCACCAAATAGCTTGTTCGCTCGCGACTTCTGGCCATTGGTTCGCCTTGGCCGGGTTTGGGGAGATGGAACCCCTCACGAATTCGTAGAACACTTGGGCATGGCTACCCTACCGCCTGGCCGGGCTACATGCACAACTCCTGTAACGAACTTCCGGAGGTCTCACCGCAGAGGAGGAAGAGGATAAGTACTCTTCATACTTAGCTTGATCGAACTTGATTACAAGGGACTCGACCGTTGTCCTTCCGCAATGTCGCCGAACCGCTACCACCACCATCTTCGGTTGAGGAAACGGTTGCTCCCACTGTGGTCGCCATCTTCTGTTTGGTGTAAAAAATCTCCTCTTGGATTTGTATTGGTCGTATTGTTTGTTACAAATCAAGAATCACTTTTTACAATGTGTTTAAGGGAAAGCCCTTCTTGTTTAACGGGTTCGTTTCTGGGTATAGGATGCCTCGATGCTCGAGCCGAAGTTTGCTTCCCTTGGACGATCCGATCGTTGCTAAGGTGAAGCCAAGACGCTAAAGAGAAGCCCGGCGCTGAGTTCGGTTCTACCCGAGCTTGCTTGGATAGGGCTACGATGCAAGAGTTTGCAAAGAGCTCAAGAGCCTCCAAATCTGAGGGTTCAGAGAGAGTCTACTTCAACAATCCAAACCTTCTTTTTTTTTCAGCCCCTCCTTGTTGCCAAGGAGGCGATAAATAGTCCAAGGGGGGCGGATAGGCCACCTTTGACTTGTGGGATATGACCACCGATAGGTAGGCACCATGCCCTCTAGCCGTGGAATGTGACCACCGATGAGGTAATGAGAACCATGCCTTATCACAACCCGTGATGTGCAAAGTGGGTGGGCAAGCGAGCCTTTGCATGCTCAGCGAAGCCAGCAGCGCAGCTTGCCGGTCGAGGTCAATCATGGCCTCTTGTGAGTGTGCTTGTTTCGCAGCGGGTCACCGGGCGAAAACTTTGGCGCGGCTTGATTCAGAGGCCAATGAAATGCGTGCAATTCTCCGAATCCGGGCGAAGCTGAAAGCAAGTGGCCACCCCTTGACTTGTGGATGTGACCACTACCGTGAGGAGCCGCCATGCCCTCTAGCCGCTGGATGTGATCATATAGGTAATGAGAGCCACGCCTCATCATTACCAAAACGGAAAGTGGGTGGGCCCACTTTCCCAAGCAAGCAGCCCACCCCAAGACTGCTCGCAGTGAGAGGGCGCAGCTTGAGGGTTTTTAAATGCTCGTGACGAAGCTTGTCGAATCCGGGCAATAACGGGCGTTCCCTCAACCGTGAGCCGGTGTCCGCCAGGCAGCGAGCCCTTTGCGTAGCGCAGCTGGTACGTGCAGGTTGCCCGGGTGAGCTATGTTGACTCATGGGCGAAGCTCATCGCATGGGATCACTCGCATGGGCGGCTCGTTAAACAAGCGGCACTTGAGCTCTGCCAGCGAAGCTCAACGAAAGTGGGACGACCTCGTATGCGAAGTTCTTCTAGATAAAGCGCTCTCGAAAGCTCTGCAGCGAAATTGAACGAAAGTGGGACGCACTTCTGCGGTTGAGTTCTGTTAGGGCGTAGGAGTTTTGGGCAAGCTCACCAATAAGCTGTTGAGCTCGCGGCAGCGAAGTTCATCCCTTTGATCGGCGGGTTGGCAATTTTTCTCGCCACAAGCACGATAGATTCCCCTGGTCGCCCTCGTCATGACAAAGAGCCAACTGCAGAGCATCGACACAAGGCCACCTGTTACTTGGACGAGAGGGGGTCGGTCCTTGAGTCGAAAATCGCCCAGTCAAAAGTGGTGGAGCAGTTCTATCTCCCTCGTGACGGTATGGTCTTGAGGAGATCCCCGACGACCGCCTCCACCGTGAGCCTTTGAGCTACTTGGTTCGAGGAGCTCTGGTGGAGGAAGAGCTATTTGGCCGGGTACAACAAATCTGAGCCTCCTTCCTTAAGCTTCAGGAGGAATCGGAAGCCCAGTAGGCCGACCTGGCAAATGCCCTTCAGTCGCTATCAATGAAGGAGGATGAATTGGGTGATTGGCGCCGAGAGATGGAGGTGCGGGAGAGTATGATCGAGGGTTTTAAGGCTTCAGATAGCCAGAAATCCACTGAGATCGACAAACTCAAGCACGAACTTCATGAGCGCAATAAGAGGATAAAACACTTATCCAAGGAGGTATCGCTTGGGAGACGGGAGAGGATCGTGATCGAGAGCGTGTCGAGTCCAATCGCTAAGCCGCTCACCGCAGATGAGCCGGAGGAGGAGCTACTCCGCAAGAGACTCCAAGAGGAGAGTGTCCAGTGTGAGTTATCCCTGGTCGAGGCCCAAAGTCGTGTTGCTTACTTGGAATCCGAGGCACATCGATCAGAAACCGTTGAGGAGTATCGCCACAGTGTCTTTGGAAAGGTAGAGGTGGTGATGGCTTGCAAGGCGGGGTACGACTACCTTGAGGCACAACTCTCGACTGAGATAAGAAGCGTCCCCGATTGTTTCCACTATCCCTCAAGAGTAGCCAACCGCTTGGAGGCTCTTGGGGATAGAAAAAAACGGAGGATTGAGCTTGGTGTAGGTTGTGTTGGAAATGAGGAGTGGACAACAAGGTGATGAGGGCTCGAGGAGAAGATCGGAGAGGAAGGCGAGGGCTCAGCTAAGGAAGTTGGCGAGGGCTTGTCAGGCAAAAAGAAAAGTGAAGGAGCCGAGCCAAAGGTTCAGTCAACTCCTCCTCCACCTACTGCCAATGTCTCTCCACCTCTAACTCCTGGCGCGGGTATTGATATACCCTAGTCCCTCAATGTAGCCTCCTAGGACTCGTGCATCTCCATGTAGTATTCTTGTGTTTGTAACTTGTAAATATGTTGAAAGTATGAATGAAAGGTATTTTGCCAATTTTGAATTGTTCCTTATGTTCTCTATGTTTGAGCTGTGTTTAGGTTTTCATGGATTGGGGCGACTCAATTTTGAGTCTAATTGTTAGTTGATTAGCCTTTATGCGGATTGTGTATATAATAATTTTGGGCTAGCGGCATATGTCTTGGGCTTATGAAAAGGATGCCAAGGTCTTGCTCGTGTTTTAGTAGAATGGGCGATAAGTGTTAAGATTGAGTCGACCTTATTGAGTGACTAACATTGCGTTTTCGATCGACCCGCAAGGTATCGGTCCATCGAGTCGGTCGCTCAATATGATAGGTTGTGCTAAGCGTGTTTTGAATAGTAGTGAGTTGGTGAGTTTGAGGGGCATTTGTGGGGAAGATGATGGATTGATGTTGAGGGGCCTTTTGGCGTCATCGAATACCAGCGTTGCTATGGCCCGATCCCGTGCGAGGCGGCGTGTTAAGTAAAGGGCAGTGCTTTGTTTTTCATGAGGCCCATTCGGAGTTCAAGGTTGATCTCATCTGTCTATTTTGGATGGAGCCGGTCATTCTAATTTCTCCACATGTCCTCTTTGGAGCCTAATATATCCCTCTCTTGCGGATGAGATTTTCTTTACAAACTTTAGCCCTAATTTCCTAAGCTTCGAGCTCTTCTTTTTCAAGTGAGTTTACGCTCTAAGCTCAACAATCCTTCATGGCTTCCAACATTCCCTTCTTGGTAACAAGATGAGGATCGATCTTCTTGACCATTCCACTCGAAGATCGCGGCGGGCTCGAGGCATACAATGGCGCTATGATCTCCTAAGGCTTTTACCTTGTTGGCTTTGGATAGGCGGAATCGATGTATCACCATGGCGCGATATGTCACCTCTATCGAGCCATCGAGCCGCGAACCCGGCTTAAGCTCCGCCTTCATCACGTGATGTGTGTGGTGTTTTGGGGTGTCTCCTACCCGGTTCACACCAAACTCTATTGCCATTTTGGTGGGGTTTGTGGTGATCGCCATCGGGTTGTTGTCGACCCAAGCACGCACCTATTTGGCCATCTCGTCAATGTGAAGGCGGCGAAGAAGGAAGGACATTACTTCTTCCATAACGCAGGCGGCGGCAAAGGCTGGTATCGAATACCCGACTCAATAAAGATTGGAAGGAGTGGTTTGTATGGGCCTTTGGGGCCGACCCATCCTATCTGTCCTACTTGGCACGAGATCAAGAAGGATGTGTTGAAGTCGTGCATGCTATCGAGGCGGAGACTTCGAGATTGAGCGAGCTTCTGTTTGGTTCACGAGATTAACAATCTCTTTGAGTCGGCTTCCCTTCAAATGGCCGGCATATCGAGGGTTCCTCAAGCGAGGTGACACCATTCGGCGGTGGTTCTAGCTCTCCCACTAAAGGACTTAGAGGTGGACTTGGCTTTGAAGAAGTCGAATTACAAGCTGTAAGGCCCAGGCGGTTGAGGAGGAGTTGGCTCAGAGGCTGGCAATCTTGGCGAGAACACGAGATCAGCGGCTAAGTTGGCGACCCGGCGCTCACTCAAGCGAAGATCAGAGGAGGAGGAGGTTGAGCGAAGCCAAGGAGCCGTGATGGTCGGCGAGTTCAAAGGCAACTTCGGTCAAGCGGCAAAAGCGGGTATACGCTTCAAGTCCTAGGAGGCTGCGGTCAGGCGTCCCCTCTAAAGGCAGTGAAAAGTCATTCTTGATGGGGCTTCTCCTACGAGCAAGTCTGGAGGGAGGAAGTGGGGAGCTATTGAGTCCCGGGACCCGTGGAGGAAGCGATAGTTCGACCCTTTGCAGAGAGACCTGCGTGGGGCAGGGCAGGGAGGCAGTGGTCGGGAGCAGCTAGGGAGGAGGCCCCACCTAGTTAGTTGATGAGCTACTGGGGCTGATGCCACCTTGGTGCTAGGAAGAGCCTTCAATGGCCTTTCCACCATCGCATCGTGAGCTCGACCCCGGATGTGGGGGAGCTTAAGGTTATCTTGATTGGCTAGTCGGGACAAGGCTTCATGCATAGGGATGAGTTATCGAGGATAAAACACTTATCCAAGGAGGTATCGCTTGGGAGACGGGAGAGGGATCGCATCGTAGAGCAGGTCGAGTCCGATCGCTAAGCTGTTCAGCGCCTGCAGGATGAGCTGGAGGAGGAGCGGTCGGCCCGCAAGAGACTCCAAGAGGAGAGTGTCCAGTGTGAGTTATCCCTGGTCGAGGCCCAAAGTCGTGTTGCTTACTTGGAATCCGAGGCACATCGATCGGAAACCGTTGACGAGTATCGCCACAGTGTCTTTGGAAAGGTAGAGGTGGTGATGGCTTGCAAGGCGAGGTATGATTACCTTGAGGCACAACTCTCGACTGAGATAAGAAGCGTCCCCGATTGTTTCCACTATCCCTCAAGAGTAGCCAACTGCTTGGAGGCGCTCTTGGGGATAGAGAAGCAAGACGGAGGGATTGAGCTTGGTGTAGGTTGTGTTGGAAATGAGGAGTCAGACAACAAGGCTGATGAGGGCTCCGAGGAGAAGATCGGAGAGGAAGGCGAGGGCTCAGCTAAGGAAGTTGGCGAGGGCTTGTCAGGCAAAAAGAAAAGTGAAGGAGCCGAGCCAGAGGTTCAGTCAACTCCTCCTCCACCTACTGCCAATGTCTCTCCACCTCTAACTCCTGGCGCGGGTATTGATATACCCTAGTCCCTCAATGTAGCCTCCTAGGACTCGTGCATCTCCATGTAGTATTCTTGTGTTTGTAACTTGTAAATATGTTGAAAGTATGAATGAAAGGTATTTTTGCCAATTTTGAATTGTTCCTTATGTTCTCTATGTTTGAACTGTGTTTAGGTTTTCATGGATTGGGACGACTCAATTTTGAGTCTAATTGTTAGTTGATTCGCCTTTGTCTGGATTGTGTATATAATAATTTTTGGGCTAACGGCATATGTCTTGGGCTTATGAAAAGGATGCCAAGGTCTTGCTCGTGTTTTAGTAGAATGGGCGATAAGTGTTCTGGGTCAGAGTCGACCTTATTGAGGGCTGACTAACATTGCGTTTTCAGTCGACCACGCAAGGTATCGGTCCATCGAGTCGGTCGCTCCAATATGATAGGTTGTGCCCCAACTGTGTTTTTGAATAGTAGTGAGTTGGTGAGTTTCGAGGGGCATTTGTGGGGAAGATGATGGATTGATGTTGAGGGGGCCTTTTGACGTCATCGAATACCAAGCGTTGCTATGGCTTCGATCCCCGTGCAGGGCGACGTGTTAAGTAAAGGGCAGTGCTTTGTTTTTCATGAGGCCCATTCGGAGTTCAAGGTTGATCTCATCTGTCTATTTTGGATGGAGCCGGTCATTCTGATTTCTCCACATGTCCTCTTTGGAGCCTAATATATCCCTCTCTTGCAGATGAGATTTTCTTTACAAACTTTCGCCCTAATTTCCTAAACTCGAGCTCTTCTTTTTCAAGTGAGTTTCTGCTCTAAGCTCCAACAATCCTTCATGGCTTCCAACATTCCCGCTACTGGCTGTAACAAGATGAGGATCGATCTTCTTCGACCATTCCACTCGAAGATCTGCACGACGGAGCTCGAGGCATACAATGAGCGCTATGATCTCCCTAAGGCTTTTACCTTGTTGGCGCTGGATAGAGCGGAATCGGTGTATCACCATGGCCGCGATATGTCACCTCTCTATCTGAGCCATCTGAAGCACGGGCTTCGCTTGTCGCTCCACGCCTTCATCTGTGATGTGTGTGGTGTTTTGGGGGTGTCTCCTACCCAGTTCACACCAAACTCTATTGCCATTTTGGTGGGGTTTGTGGTGATCTGCCATCGGGTTGTTGTCGACCCAAGCCTGCACCTATTTGGCCATCTCGTCAATGTGAAGACGACGAAGAAGGAAGGACATTACTTCTTCCATAACACGGGCGGCAGCAAGCTGGTATCGAATACCCCCGACTCCAATAAAGATTGGAAGGAGTGGTTTGTATGGGCCTTTGGGGCCGACCCCATCCTATCCTGTCCTACTTGGCCTGAGATCAAGAAGGATGTGTTGAAGTCGTGCCTGCTATCGGTCGAGGAGAGGCGGAGACTCGAGAAGATTCGAGCTTACGCTGGGTTACGAGAGATTAACAATCTCTTTGAGTCGGCTTCCCTTCAAATGGCCGGCATATCCAGGGTTCCTCCAACTGAGGCTGACACCATTCGAGCGGTGGTTCTAGCTCTCCCACTAAAGGACTTAGAGGGGGTGGACTTGGCTTTGAAGAAGTCGGGTACAACTGTAAGGCCCCAGAAGCGGTTGAGGGAGGAGTTGGCTCCCGAGGAGCTGGCAATGCCGGCCAGAACCACCGAGATCAAGGCTAAGCCGGGCAGGCCCGAGCCACCTCGCCGCCGAGATCGAGGAGGAGGAGGTTGAGCGTGGCCAAGGGCCCCGGATGGTCGAAAGGTGTTCAAGGCAACCCGGTCAGCAAAGAAAGGCGTACTCGGCTTCAAGTCCTAAGGAAGGCCTCGCAATGCACGCCCCTCCTAAGCCACAAAGAGTCATTCTTGATGGGGCTTCTCCTACAGAGCAAGTCTGGAGGGAGGAAGTGAGGAGCCTATTGAGTCCCGGACCCGTGGAGGAAGCGATAGTTCCAATCCCCTTTGCCCGAGAGCCTACACGTAGGTCTGCAAGGAGCCTGGCCGAGTCGTCTGGGAGCAACGGGAGGAGGCGCCCCACCCTAGTTAGTTGATGAGCTACCGAGGGCTGATGCCACCTTGGTGCTAGGAGGCGGCCTTCAATGGCCTTTCCACCATCGCATCAGCGAGCTCGACCCCCAGATGTGGGGGGAGCTTAAGGTTATGCTGATTGGCTAGTCGGGACAAGGCTTCATGCATAGGGATGAGTTATCTGAGGATGAAAAGTTCATCCCCAAGGAGCCTCTCGATAAGGGGAGCTCGGTCCTAGAGTCTCGGTGGCTGGTCTCGAGAGTGGAGCAATTCTCCCTCCCTAGGGGTGAGGAGATCCCACAGCCATGCCTGGCCTCCACCAAGCCCTCATATCTTGCATCATCATTATTTTACTTCATGGACGAAGATTGAATATCTCCATTAATTCTTCTTTCTTCTCCATCTTTCATATACTTCATGCATTGATGTAGAGTAGAAGGCACGATGTTATAATCGAGCCACTCCTCCCTAGTAAAGCTCTATACGATATATGCATTGATTACATAAAACTTAGCCGGTCACGAGGTCTCCCATCTCGATAGGTAGAATTATTGATCCTAGAGTTTGCCGATCGGCCGCTATTAAATCCTTGGATAGTGATTTTTTCACGAGATAAAAATTGCACATCCATGGAAAGATTTCTCAAAGTTCTTAGGGTTAAAAGGTTCCTGAGAGGAACTGGATCAATCAACATTCGAGTAATCTTCGCCATCACATAACCACAGTGACATATAGAGGCCTCCGCCCAATATGATAGGTTGTGCCCCAACCGTGTTTTTGAAAGTAGTGAGTTGGTGAGTTTCGAGGGCATTTGTGGGGAAGATGATGGATTGATGTTGAGGGGCTCTTTTGACCATCGAACCGTTGCTATGGCTTCATCCTCGTGCGTATGCACGTGTTAAGTAAAGGGCGCGGCTTTGTTTTCATGAGGCCCATTCGAGTTCAAGGTTGATCTCATCTGTCTATTTTGGATGGAGCGGTCATTCTAATTTCTCCACATGTCCTCTTTGGAGCCTAATATATCCCTCTCTTGCGGATGAGATTTTCTTTACAAACTTTCGCCCTAATTTCCTAAACTCGAGCTCTTCTTTTTCAAGTGAGTTTCTGCTCTAAGCTCCAACAATCCTTCATGGCTTCCAACATTCCCGCTACTGGCTGTAACAAGATGAGGATCGATCTTCTTCGACCATTCCACTCGAAGATGCGCGGCCGGGCTCGAGGCATACAATGGCTATGATCTCCTAAGGCTTTTACCTTGTTGGCTGGATAGGCGGAATCGATGTATCACCATGGCGCGATATGTCACCTCTCTATCGAGCCATCACGAAGCACGGGCTTAAGCTTGTCTCCGCCTTCATCGTGATGTGTGGTGTTTTGGGGGTGTCTCCTACCCAGTTCACACCAAACTCTATTGCCATTTTGGTGGGGTTTGTGGTGATCTGCCATCGGGTTGTTGTCGACCCAAGCCTGCACCTATTTGGCCATCTCGTCAATGTGAAGACGACGAAGAAGGAAGGACATTACTTCTTCCATAACACGGGCGGCAGCAAGCTGGTATCGAATACCCCCGACTCCAATAAAGATTGGAAGGAGTGGTTTGTATGGGCCTTTGGGGCCGACCCCATCCTATCCTGTCCTACTTGGCCTGAGATCAAGAAGGATGTGTTGAAGTCGTGCCTGCTATCGGTCGAGGAGAGAGGCGAGACTCGAAGATTCGAAGCTATCACGGGTTACGAGATTAACAATCTCTTTGAGTCGGCTTCCCTTCAAATGGCCGACATATCCAGGGTTCCTCCAACTGAGGCTGACACCATTCGAGCGGTGGTTCTAGCTCTCCCACTAAAGGACTTAGAGGGGGTGGACTTGGCTTTGAAGAAGTCGGGTACAACTGTAAGGCCCCAGAAGCGGTTGAGGGAGGAGTTGGCTCCCGAGGAGCTGGCAATGCCGGCCAGAACCACCGAGATCAAGGCTAAGCCGGGCAGGCCCGAGCCACCTCGCCGCCGAGATCGAGGAGGAGGAGGTTGAGCAGAAGCCAAGGGCCCCGTGGGATGGTCGAGCAGGTTCAAGGCAACTCGGTCAAAGCAGCAAAGGCGGGTACTTCTGCTTCAAGTCCTAAGGAAGGCCTGCAGTCAGACGTCCCCCCTCCTAAGCTGACAGAAAGAGTCATTCTTGATGGGGCTTCTCCTACCAGGCAAGTGCAGAGGGAGGAAGTGAGGGAGCCTATTGAGTCCGGGACCCAGGTGGAGGAAGCGATAGTTCCAACCCCTTTGCCCGAGCCTACACGTAGGCCGGGCAAGGAGCCGGTCGAGTCGTCGGGAGCAACTAGGGAGGAGGCGGCCCCACCCTAGTTAGTTGATGAGCTACCAAGGGCTGATGCCACCTTGGTGCTAGGAGGCGGCCTTCAATGGCCTTTCCACCATCGCATCAGCGAGCTCGACCCCCAGATGTGGGGGGAGCTTAAGGTTATGCCGACAAGGTCTGGGACAAGGCTTCATGCATAGGGATGAGTTATCTGAGGATGACAAGTTCATCCCCAAGGAGCCTCTCGATAAGGGGAGCTCGGTCCTAGAGTCTCAGGTGGCTCGGTCTCGAGAGCTGGAGCAATTCTCCCTCCCTAGGGGTGAGGAGATCCTGACAGCCATGCCCAGCGTGGGCCTCCACCAAGCCCTCATATCTTGCATCATCGTATTTTACTTCATGGACACTGAAAGATTGAATATCTCCATTAATTCTTCTTTCTTCTCCATCTTTCATATACTTCATGCATTGATGTAGAGTAGAAGGCACGATGTTATAATCGTGCAGCCACGGCCTCCCTAGTAAAGCTCTATACGATATATCTGCATTGATTACATAAAACTTAGCTTCGGTCCTGAGGTCTCCCATCTCGATAGGTAGAATTATTGATCCTAGAGTTTGCTGACTGCTGCTATTAAATCCTTGGATAGTGATTTTTTTCACGAGATAAAAATTGCACATCCATGGAAAGATTTCTCAAAGTTCTTAGGGTTAAAAGGTTCACAGAGGAACCTGGATCAATCAACATTCGAGTAATCTTCTCGCCATCACATAACCCTGTGACATATAGAGGCCTATTATGTTCATTGGTGCCCAACAATAAATCCTTATCTGTGAATGTGACCGAAGTCATATGCATCGCATAAAGTGCCTCTTTCATGCTTGCCTCAGCAAAGAAAGATTGATATATATCTGGATTTTGAAGTGCTTGAATGAGAGTTTCCCTCAATTCTTTTGATATTAGAAGAGCATCATATATGCTGAGAAGGGAGGGTAACTTCTTCAAGTGGGTCAGTATATTATAGTCCACGTAACTGTAAGTTCTCTTTTCACAAAGGGAAGTAGACTTTCCTCAATTTCAATCTGTTTCTCCTTGTCATTGTTGGTAGATGGTGGGAAATAAATGATTACCTCCTAAGTTGCAAGTAGACAACCTTTATCAAGTTATAGTATTTAAGATTATCGATCCCACGAGGAACGGGAAGTAGGAAGAGTTTTGTTCAAGTTTTGGTTCTCAAATTATGCGCATGACAATTAGGAGTTATTCAAATAAAATGAAAGTGAGAAAATGGTGAAAGTGGTTCGTGAGAGATAAGAGAGTGGATTGTGGATTATGCAATAAAGCGAGGAAGAAAATGAGAGTGGAGAGATTTAGAAAATGTGTGTGATAAAGCGAGGAAGAAAATGAGTGTGAGGGATTTAAAGATGGAAGTGGTAAAGTGAAAATAAAAGAAAATGAGTGTGAGAGAAGGAGGGTGATTGTGATTTGTGTAAATAAAAGAAAAAGAGAGGAGAAAGACAACAAATGAAAATAAGGATAAGAGGAAAATTAAGAATGTAAAGTATGGAGGATTAATTAAAGATATGAGGAATCTAGAGTAGATCCACTTAGCTTATCTCAATCTCACAAGAATGAGTTGGATTTGTTAGCTAGTTTCAAACAATCTCTAGGGATCCCACAAGTATTAGCTCCACACTTAGAAAGGGGTAATTCCCTAGAGGGTTCTAGCCTCAAGGTGAATTAAAGGAAAGAAAAATCTATTCTAGAAAGTAAATACAAGAATTAAATACATTGCATGAAAGTAAATTGCATGAAAATAAATTGCATGAAATTAAATTGCATGAAAGTAAATCTAAGCTACAAAGCAATTAAATGAACAAGCGAGATCAGAGGAGGAGGAGGAGGTTGAGAAAGCCGGCCAGGCCAGATGGGATGGTCAGGCGGTTCAAGGCAACTCGGTCAAAGCAAAGGCGGGTGCCAGCTTCAGTCCTAAGGAAGGCTGCGATCGGGGCGTCCCCCTCCTAAGGCTGAGAAAGAGTCATTCTTGATGGGGCTTCTCCTACAGAGCAAGTCTTGAGGAGGAAGTGAGGAGCCTATTGAGTGGGACCCGGAGGAGAATGGTTCCAGCCCTTTAGAGCCTACCGTGGCTAGGCAGGGAGCGGTCAGTCGTCGGGAACAGCAACTAGGGAGGAGGCCCCACCCTAGTTAGTTGATGAGCTACTGGGGCTGATGCCACCTTGGTGCTAGGGGCCTTCAATGGCCTTTCCACCATCGCATGTCGGCGAGCTCGACCCCGGATGTGGGGGAGCTTAAGGTTATGCTGATTGGCTAGTCGGGACAAGGCTTCATGCATAGGGATGAGTTATCTGAGGATGAAAGTTCATCCCCAAGGAGCCTCTCGATAAGGGGAGCTCGGTCCTAGAGTCTCAGGTGGCTGGGTCTCGAGAGCTGGAGCAATTCTCCCTCCCTAGGGGTGAGGAGATCACGTGACCATGCCCGGCGTGGGCCTCCACCAACCCTCATATCTTGCATCATGTTTTTACTTCATGGACCGAAGATTGAATATCTCCATTAATTCTTCTTTCTTCTCCATCTTTCATATACTTCATGCATTGATGTAGAGTAGAAGGCGATGTTATAATCGTGCGACGGCTCCTCTAGTAAAGCTCTATCGATATATGCATTGATTACATAAAACTTAGCCGGTCACGAGGTCTCCCATCTCGATAGGTAGAATTATTGATCCTAGAGTTTCTTTGCTGCTATTAAATCCTTGGATAGTGATTTTTTCGAGATAAAAATTGCACATCCATGGAAAGATTTCTCAAAGTTCTTAGGGTTAAAAGGTTCCTGAGAGGAACTGGATCAATCAACATTCGAGTAATCTTCTGTCCACATAACCACTGTGACATATAGAGGCCTATTATGTTCATTGGTGCCCAACAATAAATCCTTATCGTGAATGGCCAGAAGTCATATGCATGCATAAAGTGCCTCTTTCATGCTTGCCTCGGCAAAGAAAGATTGATATATATCACGGATTTTGAAGTGCTTGAATGAGAGTTTCCCTCAATTCTTTTGATATTAGAAGAGCATCATATATCTTTGAAGGGAGGGTAACTTCTTCAAATGGGTCGATATATTATAGTCCACAGAACGAAGTTCTCTTCTTTTCCGCAGTGAAGTAGACTTTCCTCAATTTCAATCTGTTTCTCCTTGTCATTGTTGGTAGATGGTGGGAAATAAATGATTACCTCCTAAGTTGCAAGTAGACAACCTTTATCAAGTTATAGTATTTAAGATTATCGATCGAGGAGCGAGGAAGTAGGAAGAGTTTTGTTCAAGTTTTGGTTCTCAAATTATCGCATGACAATTAGGAGTTATTCAAATAAAATGAAAGTGAGAAAATGGTGAAAGTGGTTCGTGAGATAAGAGAGAGTGGATTGTGGATTATCGCAAATAAGCGAGGAAGAAAATGAGAGTGGAGAGATTTAGAAAATGTGTGATGATAAAGCGAGGAAGAAAATGAGTGTGGGGATTTAAAGATGGAGTGGTAAAGTGAAAATAAAGAAATGAGTGTGAGAGAAGGAGGGTGATTGTGATTTGTGTAAAAAAAAGAAAAAGAAATTAAGAGAGGAGAAAGACAACAAATGAAAATAAGGATAAGAGGAAAATTAAGAATGTAAAGTATGGAGGATTAATTAAAGATATGAGGAATCTAGAGTAGATCCACTTAGCATCTCAATCTCACAGAATGAGTTGGTTTGTTAGCTAGTTTCAAACAATCTCTAGGGATCCCACAAGTATTAGCTCCACACTTAGAAAGGGGTAATTCCCTAGAGGGTTCTAGCCTCAAGGTGAATTAAAGGAAAGAAAAATCTATTCTAGAAAGTAAATACAAAATTTAAATACATTGCATGAAAGTAAATTGCATGAAAATAAATTGCATGAAATTAAATTGCATGAAAGTAAATCTAAGCTACAAAGCAATTAAATGAACAAGAAAGAAAAAGAAGAAATAAAAGAAAAACCAACAACTCCTGATCTTAATCTAATCCTTTTTGGTCCTTGGATTAGAAGAGAAAGAGAAATTGAAAAGTGAAAATTTTCATTTATTGTGTAACAAAAGTTATAATTTTTGGAAGGTCTTCTCAATTAAGAGTAACCTCCTCTCCAAATGGAGTTTTACAAAATATTTTACACTCAAACCTCTCCCCTCAACCCCTATTTATAGCCTACAGCACACATGAATCATTAGATGAAACTTGGGCTCCAGGGATCAAATCTTAGCCACAAATCGAGTTAGTTCTGGACCAATCGATTGTGTCGGTTAGCCAACCGATTGGCCAACCAGTTAGTGAACCGATTGAATTTGAAAAACTAAAAATGCAGTTAGCTCCGTCTAAATCGAGATGGCGATCATATATTATATGTTAAATTCCTTCCGGATTGAGAGATATCGCCATTTCTTTGTGGCTAACATCTTGAACATTATTTTTATTTAATTTCTTTTATATTTGATCCTTGCATCTTCGACTACGTAGATTGCTGAATTGATCTCGGCTGATAAAGGTTAAAAATGAGGAAATTTGAGTTCTCTTTTTAGCTTTATTCATTAATTCTTCATTAACACGCAAATTAAGATAAAAATAGTTATTAGTAGGATATTTATTTATATAAAATAGGTAATGAGGGTATAAATTTGTAATTAAAATGTGATAATCGATAAAACCTTGTTTCTGGTAGTACTTTTCCATTCATTAATTTAATTTGTTGAGCTTCATTTAATTTCTCTTCATCCTTGTCCGGAAAGTTTAGTTCATCCTATGAATCACTTCCTAGAGTTATAGCATGACAAGTTCTATGTGTTTTTTCTTCATACATTTTATTCGTGGAGGATCCTTGTAGATTCACTGCAATTGATCATTCAAAACTCCGGTAGGAGGATTCTATGTCGAAGTCTTCGGTAAAAGCATTCCTTCCTCGGATGATATACTTAAACTCATCCTCATCAAGGCTATGAGAGATAGCCCTGCACACTTCTACTCTTGTTTTCTCTTCCACGTCTTCAAGGGTCTCTTCTTCAACTTCTAGAGGGAAGAAATCTCTTAATAGAATTAACTTCCTTTCGCCCTGAACATATTCTTCAAGGGAATCTATGTACTTCTGAAGTGCTGATTTCTCAATAGAAGAATCAGCTAGTTTTACTATTTTCTTTCTTTTTTGTTTTCGAGACTTCTTCTTTTGTTTTCTAATAGGTCTAACCAGTACAGTTTCAAGTGTCTGTTCAACAATTTGAGGACTTCGTCATGTGATCCCTGCTTGAGCTGAAAGAATTTTTATCATCTTCTTAGTTTTCTTTGAGATGACCATGTTCCATAATGGCTCTAAATCACTTGGTAAAATGATTTTATCCACCGTATAAACTTCTATCATATTTGTTTGTTCTCCAGAAGAGTCAACTAATGTAGAATTGGAAAGAGAAATCTCTCCTGCCTTGAACTGCTTTTCTACCCAATCTTTAAAAACAAAATAATCATCTATTGGCTGGCTTACTAATCTGTGATAGGAACAATAATTTGGATCATCGACTCTATAAACTTCATGAGGTCTCTTGGGTTCAGGTAGTTGCAACCCATTCTTTATTGCATCTTTGAAGATTTTCTTCACTTTATCCCTTCTGAATGAATATTGTTTCTTTTTTATTTCTTCAAAAGTGGAACTCTTTTGTTCCCTCCCTTCTCCAAAAATAGGTTTATTTTGATATGATCCTTAGATGAAGAGGTCGATGCTACCATGTTATTATTTTTCTTGGTCAACATTGTGGTACCCTTGGGTTGTTCATTCTTCCTCCATCCGTCCTTTTTAAACTTTTTGGGAAGACATAACACCTTGGATTCTTCTAACATGTTTAAGAACTCGGTATATCATAGAGGATAAAGTTTTAAGTTCCTCCTTAGGCTTCTTTCCTTTGGTTATGAATGTCTTAAAAGCGTTCTTACGGAGCTTAGCTGCAGTAGCATTCTTTTGAACATATTTTAGTGGTTCAAAAGAATTCTTCCACGAGAACCATGGACTTGTGACCTTGTTTAGGTTTTGTCACGGAGTCTCAACATTGTCAATAGGAGTCAATCTCTGGCTGACTTTCTCTTTTGGTTGCTCTATTGATGGGGCTAAACGACCTTTCAAAAGCGCCGCTTGGTAGTTGGAAAAGCAAGCCTCTTAAATCTGATTCCCTCTTTGGTGAAGTTGGGGGCTTTGAACCACCACGTTAGGCCTTTTGCCTCGTGTGGGAAGCTTGGATGACTTTGGCGAGTTTGCATTCTTAGGGTCTTGGTGAGTGCAACAGTTGTTCACCTTCTAGGAGATGGCGGTCGCTCGCAATTGATCCTTCAAAACTCGGTAGGAGGATTCTATGTCGAAGTCTTGGTAAAAGCATTCCTTCCTCGGATGATATACTTAAACTCATCCTCATCAAGGCTATGAGATAGCCACGCACACTTCTACTCTTGTTTTCTCTTCCGTCTTCAAGGGTCTCTTCTTCAACTTCTAGAGGAAGAAATCTCTTAATAGAATTAACTTCCTTTAAGCCACGAACATATTCTTCAAGGGAATCTATGTATACGAAGTCTTTGATTTCTCAATAGAAGAATCGACTAGTTTTACTATTTTCTTTCTTTTTGTTTTGAGACTTCTTCTTTTGTTTTCTAATAGGTCTAACGATGCAGTTTCAAGTTAATACGTTCAACAATTTGAGGACTTAGTCATGTGATCCTGCTTGGTGAAAGAATTTTATCATCTTCTTAGTTTTCTTTGAGATGACCATGTTCCATAATGGCTCTAAATCACTTGGTAAAATGATTTTATCCACAGTATAAACTTCTATCATATTTGTTTGTTCTCGGAAGAGTCAACTAATGTAGAATTGGAAGAGAAATCTCTCACGCCTTGAGCTGCTTTTCTACCCAATCTTTAAAACAAAATAATCATCTATTGGCTGGCTTACTAATCTGTGATAGGAACAATAATTTGGATCATCGACTCTATAAACTTCATGAGGTCTCTTGGGTTCAGGTAGTTGCAACCCATTCTTTATTGCATCTTTGAAGATTTTCTTCACTTTATCCCTTCTGAATGAATATTGTTTCTTTTTTATTTCTTCAAAAGTGGAACTCTTTTGTTCCCTCCCTTCTCCAAAAATAGGTTTATTTTGATATGATCCTTAGATGAAGAGGTCGATGCTACCATGTTATTATTTTTCTTGGTCAACATTGTGGTACCCTTGGGTTGTTCATTCTTCCTCCATCCGTCCTTTTTAAACTTTTTGGGAAGACATAACACCTTGGATTCTTCTAACATGTTTAAGAACTCGGTATATCATAGAGGATAAAGTTTTAAGTTCCTCCTTAGGCTTCTTTCCTTTGGTTATGAATGTCTTAAAAGCGTTCTTACGGAGCTTAGCTGCAGTAGCATTCTTTTGAACATATTTTAGTGGTTCAAAAGAATTCTTCACAGGAACCATGGACTTGACGGCCTTGTTTAGGTTTTGTCCTGGAGTCTCAACATTGTCAATAGGAGTCAATCTCTCGAAAACTGACTTTCTCTTTTTGGTTGCTCTATTGATGGGGCTAGACAGCCTTTCAAAAACTGACTTCGCTTGGTAGTTGGAAAAGCAAGCCTCTTAAATACGGATTCCCTCTTTGGTGAAGTTGGGGGGCTTTGAACCACCACGTTAGGCCTTTTGCCTCGTGTGGGAAGCTTGGATGACTTTGGCGAGTTTGCATTCTTAGGGTCTTGGTGAGTGCAACAGTTGTTCACCTTCTAGGAGATGGCGGTCGCTCGCAATTGATCCTTCAAAACTCGGTAGGAGGATTCTATGTCGAAGTCTTGGTAAAAGCATTCCTTCCTCGGATGATATACTTAAACTCATCCTCATCAAGGCTATGAGAGATATGCACTTCTACTCTTGTTTTCTCTTCCGTCTTCAAGGGTCTCTTCTTCAACTTCTAGAGGAAGAAATCTCTTAATAGAATTAACTTCCTTTAAGCCACGAACATATTCTTCAAGGGAATCTATGTATACGAAGTCTTTGATTTCTCAATAGAAGAATCAGCTAGTTTTACTATTTTCTTTCTTTTTTGTTTTCGAGACTTCTTCTTTTGTTTTCTAATAGGTCTAACCGGTACAGTTTCAAGTGTCTGTTCAACAATTTGAGGACTTAGTCATGTGATCCTGCTTGGTGAAAGAATTTTATCATCTTCTTAGTTTTCTTTGAGATGACCATGTTCCATAATGGCTCTAAATCACTTGGTAAAATGATTTTATCCACAGTATAAACTTCTATCATATTTGTTTGTTCTCGGAAGAGTCAACTAATGTAGAATTGGAAGAGAAATCTCTCACGCCTTGAGCTGCTTTTCTACCCAATCTTTAAAACAAAATAATCATCTATTGGGCTTACTAATGTGATAGGAACAATAATTTGGATCATCGACTCTATAAACTTCATGAGGTCTCTTGGGTTCGGTAGTTGCAACCCATTCTTTATTGCATCTTTGAAGATTTTCTTCACTTTATCCCTTCTGAATGAATATTGTTTCTTTTTTATTTCTTCAAAAGTGGAACTCTTTTGTTCCCTCCCTTCTCCAAAATAGGTTTATTTTGATATGATCCTTAGATGAAGAGGTCGATGCTACCATGTTATTATTTTTCTTGGTCAACATTGTGGTACCCTTGGGTTGTTCATTCTTCCTCCATCCGTCCTTTTTAAACTTTTGGGAAGACATAACACCTTGGATTCTTCTAACATGTTTAAGAACTTCGGTATATCATAGAGGATAAAGTTTTAAGTTCCTCCTTAGGCTTCTTTCCTTTGGTTATGAATGTCTTAAAAGCGTTCTTCTGAGACTTAGGCTGCGATAGCATTCTTTTGAACATATTTTAGTGGTTCAAAAGAATTCTTCACAGGAACCATGGACTTGACGGCCTTGTTTAGGTTTTGTCCTGGAGTCTCAACATTGTCAATAGGAGTCAATCTCTCGAAAACTGACTTTCTCTTTTTGGTTGCTCTATTGATGGGGCTAGACAGCCTTTCAAAAACTGACTTCGCTTGGTAGTTGGAAAAGCAAGCCTCTTAAATACGGATTCCCTCTTTGGTGAAGTTGGGGGGCTTTGAACCACCACGTTAGGCCTTTTGCCTCGTGTGGGAAGCTTGGATGACTTTGGCGAGTTTGCATTCTTAGGGTCTTCAGTGAGTGCAACAGATTGTTCCTGCTTCTAGGAGATGGCAGTCGCTACGCAATTGATCACTTCTGGAATGGTCCCAAAGGAGACCGATGTCAAGTCAGTATTCATCACAGTCAGCGGGAATGTCACGGAACCGAAAGTGATGGTGAACGGGGTTCCGGACGCAACTTCTTGCTTGGATGCCATTGATTCTGCAAAAGAAGAAAAAGATCTTTGTAAGACATTGTTGCAAAAACCAGATAGTGAGTTTCCTATTTTGATGACTTATTGACTCAAAGATGGAAGGAAAAACTAGGTCCCACCGGGCGTGCCAGAATTTGTAGGGTTAAAATTGTCTATCTCAAATAGTTGCGTATAAGTGCATCCATTTAAGATAGATAACTTTGTCTTGTATATCAATCTTGTCAAATTCACCCTACGGGAGAGGGTTTTATTTTTATGTGGATTCATGGTTTTAAAAGACTCAAAAGTCTATTGTTAATTACCCTTACTAATAAAAGGAACCTTCGATTAAGAGTCAATAAAAGTCATCAAAAATAAGAGAAAACTTGCAAAGCAAGAAAATACAAAAATTTACTATTATTTCTTTAAATGATCATATACATGGCTTAACCAGGGACATACCCCCAGTGTACATATTTTCATATAAAGTCCTAGACTAGAGATATGGCGATTGTAATTTGGGTTTGGGTCTGACTTGGAGATGTGAAATAGAATTTGGATTTTGAACCCAGTTTAGCGACGTGGAGGTCAAGTTTCATTTTTGTTCCAGTTTAACGACGTAGTGGTCGAATTGGATTTTTAGCCCAGTTTAACGACGTAGAGGTCGAATTTGATATTTTGTTCTAGTTTTACGACATAGAGGTCGAATTTGATATTTTGCTCTAGTTTAATGATGTAGAGGTCGAAAATAGAATTTTATCCAGTTTAACGACTTAGAGGTCAAATTTAGAAATTTGGTCTAGTTTAGCGACGTAGTGGTCGACTTTGATTTGGGGTCTAGTTTAACGACGTAGAGGTTAGGCTTGGTATTTTGTTCCAGTTTAACGACATAGTAGTCAAATTTAGAATTTAGCCCAGTTTAACGATGTAGTGGTCAAATTTGATATTTGTTCTAGTTTAACAATGTAGTGGTCAGATTTGGAAGTTCCTCCAATTTAACGACATAGAGGTCGAATTTGATTTTGTCCGCATTGGGTATTTGGGCTAGTTTAACGACTTAGGGGTCGATTTTGGTATGTTCGTATTGTGTATTTGGGCTAGTTTAACGACTTAAGGGTCGACACAATTGAACCTTTTGATCTTAAACTTATTGGCGCATATTTTTACACCAGGTTATTTCAAGTGTTTTTCTTTTTACACAAAATATTCTTTCATCCAGTTTAGGGACGTAGAGGTCCATTTTCATGTTTTCTTTCTACCCCGAATTTTTATCTAGTTTAGGGACATAGAGGTGCGTGGCAATCTTGGTGATTTTTGCATTTTTCTTGAATTTATCTTTGTATTTTCAACATTTCGAGGGACCCAACTGCTATTCCTGGACTAGATTGCAAAAACTGGGTTGAAGTACAATTTCTGCATTTTTTCTAGGGTGTAAACTGTAAATTCTGAGTTGTTTTGTAGTTTCTGGGCTTAAATGTAATTTCTGCAATTATTTCAGGGTGATAACTGCAAATTTTTGGGCTGTTTTGCAAGACTGGGCTGATCAGGGGGTTTTCTGCAAATTCTGGACTGTTTTGCAATTTTTGGAATTTACAGGGACTGAACTGTAACTTTGGCAGTTTTATTGGGGTGCAAACAGTAAATTTGTATTGTTTTGAAGTGTTTTGGTTTCTTTTAGGGACTAGAGCGTAAATTTGGGCTTTTATGGAAAAAAAACAAACGAAGCCTTGAGCTCATGGGCAATGGCGGTCAAGGTAAGGCTTCAGTGTTTTGTTGTTTTTTTTCGTTTTCGTTTTTTTCTTTTTCTTTTTAGTCCAATTACTTTGTTGATATTTTCGTAGTGACCCAACGTTAGAATGTGCATCGATTTTATCTTTTTTTTGGTCCAAACAATTGCCACATTATTATAAGATCAACTCAAAAAGTTTAATGGGTATAGGGGAGTACTGAGACTCCAAATGAGTACAAAGAATCGGGGGAGAGTACAGAGACTCGGAAAGAGTGCAGAGACTCTATAATGAGTGCAGAGACTCAGATTTAGGGGGGAGTATAGGGACTCCAAAATAGTGTTGAGACTCTATAGTTGAGTGTAGGGACTCAGTCAAAAGGAGTGCAAGGACTTCGAAAAGAGTGCTGAGACTCTGTAGTTGAGTGCAGGGACTCAGTCAAAAGGAGTGCAGGGACTCCGAAAAGAGTGTAGAGACTCTGTATGATTATTATTATACGCGTGCTTATGCACAATTTTTTTATTTTTATAATGTTATTATGTGCTAAAATTGGATCGATATTGACTAAAGTCAAGAAGAAAAGGGGGGGGGTTGCAACTCATGAAAGAGGAAGGGTTTTTTTTCTCTTTGCTTATGTAGTCATTATCATCATCATCTTCTCTTTTTTTTTCTTCTTTTCCTTTTTTTATTTCCTCTTTGTCCGAGGCTTTGCTGGAGATGGGATTTGGGTAAGAGAGATTAAAGTTAGCTTTTATTGGCATGAGGTTAAAGGCAGAGGATAGGGAGAATTTGTTTGAAGAGGACGGAGGACTTATGAAGTGCAGGGGTTTTTTTCCGGCTTGGTTGAGAAGATGAAGAAGAAGAAATGCCTAGCTTTTTCTTTGATTTTTTGACTGCAGGGGTTTTTTTGGTTGCTAGGGTTTTTTTTTCTCCTTTTCTATGTAGGTTTTGGTCTAGGGATTATATATGATAGGAGATGGGTTTGAGGAGTTAGTAGTTGATTAGGATAGATTTGTTGTATATCCTTTTCCTTGTATTTGATATCTTTTGTTTATTTAAATCAACAATCTCAAATATGCAGTCATCCTTACCGTATTTGCATGCCCCCCTTATAATATTTTATTATTTTAATAACATTAGCTTCAACAGCAGGAGCTTCATTGATAGCTTGCATGAAGAGGGAATGAAGCCTTCTATTATTACGCGTGGTTAATGTTTTTTATAAGGGAGAAGATGACGAACGAGTCACCACGCAATAAATAATTGACCATATCAGAACAACAAGACACAATAATATTGGCACTGAATGCTTAACTATTGTTAGATATTTTCAAGATAGGAGGGAATCAGATCCATATTTTTATTTCGCTATGGAGGTCGATCACCTTGGTACAATGAGGAGTGTGTTCTGGGCCGATGGAAGAGCTAGAGCATCTTATTTGAGTCTTGGAGATGTGGTAGTGTTTGATACCACATACAAGACTAATCATTTGAGTTTGCCTTTTGCTCTATTTACGGGAGTAAACCACCACCGACAATCCGTCCTCTTTGGTTGTGCATTGCTTGCGGACGAACAAGAGGGGACCCTTCGTGTGGTTGTTTTCTCAATGGCTCAAGTGTATGCATGGGATCGCACCAAAGACTATCATAACTGATCAAGATGCACAAATGAGAAAGGCTATCAATGAAGTTTTGTCGAACATTCGTCATCATTTTTGTTCTTGGCATATTAGAAAGCATATTGCCAAGCAACAAGTGAAGTTAAAGAGCAAATACGGGGATGAGATGCCTACATATTTCAACAATTGATACTATGCTAGAAATATAAGCAAGTGTGAGGAGCTATGGAAAGTCATGAAGGAGAAATTTGGCATAGATGAAGATGAAGATAGTTGGCTAACAAGAATGTATAATTTGCGTGAACATTGGGTAGATGCATACTTGAAGGATTGTTTTTGGGCGGGAATGACAACAAGCCAAAGGAGTGAAAGTATCAATGCCTTTTTCGATGGCTTTGTCAATGCAAACACTAGTCTTGTTGAGTTTGTGGGCCAATATGATAAGGCAATGGCAACTCGTCGTGCATCAGAATCCCATGAAGACTTCATGACTTTGAATATCGTGCCTATGATGAGATTCTCAAGTCAATTGAAGCACAAGTTGGAAAGGCATACACTAGGGTGATCTTGAAGATGTTTCAAGAGGAGCTTAGTGATGTGATGTCCTTACATTATGAAGAAGCATCGAAAGAGGAGTTGAAAGTTGTATATTTAGTTGGCAAGTATTAGAAGAAAGAAAAATTGGGAAGAAGTAACTTATGAAAAGAATGGAGAGCTTAAAGTTACATGCCCTTGTGCATTTTGGGAAAGAAGGGTGCTTTGTAAGCATATTTTATATATCTTATGGCTAAATCAAGTGACTTCTATTACGGATAAGTATATCATGTATAGATGGAAAATTAATGCAAGGTATAGGTACTTTGGCTTTGTTGATGCTATGAAGTTGCGACAAAATGAAGAAAGCACAGAGCTGGAAAGTATTATAAGATTATGGGCATTACGAGGAAATTTTAATGAAGCATTTGATATGGTGGCGGGCTCAAATGATCTTCTTTCTAAGTTAGAGCAACTCATAAAAAAACTTTATTATGGAAGCGGGAAAGGAAGTAAGGGGTAAGATAGTTCAAACTCAGGATCCTCAAGTTGGAAGTGAAGTTGATTCAAATACTCATGTGATTATGTTGAAAGATGGTGAGGAGATTATGGTTCGTGATCCTCTGGATCGCGCAAAGCCAAAGGGACATCCAAGAAATTCTACTAGGATTAAATGTGGCTTTGAAGAATCAGAAGAGCAAAAGGAGGTGAAACAACGAAGATGTGGTCATTGTCAACAATTGGGTCTTTATAGAGCGGGTTGTCAATTATTGATAAGTTCAACTTAGTTTTCTTTCTTTCTTGGAAGATGTTTTACTATCTTGAAATATCACTATGGTTAGAGATGTTTTATTATCTTGAAATATCACTAATTAATTTTTTTCTTCCTTTCATTACTAGAAGCAAAAGAGATAGTTTTCATGGATATTTTGGGTGCAAGAGCAAAGAGGTAGTTTGGAAAAGATTATGTGGTTATATGGTTCTTGAAGTAGATTGTGTCTATTTGCTTGTATGGGCTAATTATTGGTGTTAAATGATGTGGTTATTTTAAGAAGTGTATTTGGTGTTTGGACTAATTGATTGGAAAATATTGTATTTTGGTTATTTGATGTTAGTGAACTTTTTAGTGTGCGGAATTGATATTTTTGGTTGTATGGATTATTTGATGTTAGTGAAGTTTCAAGTGTATTGGAAAAGGTTGTATTGTGTTTGTGGTTGTATTTTGGTGAATGGAGGTACAAATTTGCTTCTTACAGTTTGTTCACTTGTTCTCACTCAACAAACTAGTAACGTCGATGTTTGTTATAAAATGGTAATGTCGATACTTATTATATTTATTCGAGGCAAGTACATCAGTTCATATGTGAACATCTTTAGGTTATTTTATTAGATTAATGTTTGTAAGTATTTTCGGGACTGATTTTATCATTCCTTCATATTCCTTCTAAATCGATTGAAGCAACTTTTGTTTTAGATACTATGAGTTGTCATTTGGATGGAATTTGAGAGTTGAGGATGGTGATTTTCGATATATTTAAGGGTTATAGCAGTTAATTAGTAGAAGCTCTTCCACTAATTTATATGTTTTAGTCTTTGCTTTGATCTTGTATGCAGGTTGAATAAATGAGAAGCCCCAAATGAGTGATGATTGAAATTTTTCATTACTCCTTGTGAGCGACAAAGTGAGCTCAATTATTCCTCCATAAAACAACAAAGAGCAAAACTTCTAACAAAAATCTCAAAATCAAGAAGATTGTTAGACAACATCCTCAACAACTCAATTTTTTCATTTAGATTTCTATTCATCCCAAACAACAAGTGAAGTTGAAGAGCAAATACGGGATGAGATGCCTACATATTTCAACAATTGATACTATGCTAGAAATATAAGCAAGTGTGAGGAGCTATGGAAAGTCATGAAGGAGAAATTTGGCATAGATGAAGATGAAGATAGTTGGCTAACAAGAATGTATAATTTGCGTGAACATTGGGTAGATGCATACTTGAAGGATTGTTTTTGGGCGGGAATGACAACAAGCCAAAGGAGTGAAAGTATCAATGCCTTTTTCGATGGCTTTGTCAATGCAAACACTAGTCTTGTTGAGTTTGTGGGCCAATATGATAAGGCAATGGCAACTCGTCGTGCATCAGAATCCCATGAAGACTTCATGACTTTGAATATCGTGCCTATGATGAGATTCTCAAGTCCAATTGAAGCACAAGTTGGAAAGGCATACACTAGGGTGATCTTGAAGATGTTTCTAGAGGAGCTTAGTGATGTGATGTCCTTACATTATGAAGAAGCATCGAAAGAGGAGTTGAAAGTTGTATATTTAGTTGGCAAGTATTCCGAAGAAAGAAAAAATTGGGAAGAAGTAACTTATGAAAAGAATGGAGAGCTTAAAGTTACATGCCCTTGTGCATTTTGGGAAACCGAAGGGGTGCTTTGTAAGCATATTTTATATATCTTATGGCTAAATCAAGTGACTTCTATTCTGGATAAGTATATCATGTATAGATGGAAAATTAATGCAAGGTATAGGTACTTTGGCTTTGTTGATGCTATGAAGTTGCGACAAAATGAAGAAAGCACAGAGCGGGAAAGTATTATAAGATTATGGGCTTTACGAGGAAATTTTAATGAAGCATTTGATATGGTGGCGGGCTCAAATGATCTTCTTTCTAAGTTAGAGCAACTCATAAAAAACTTTATTATGGAAGCGGGAAAGGAAGTAAGGGGCAAGATAGTTCAAACTCAGGATCCTCAAGTTGGAAGTGAAGTTGATTCAAATACTCATGTGATTATGTTGAAAGATGGTGAGGAGATTACGGTTCGTGATCCTCTGGATCGCGCAAAGCCAAAGGGACATCCAAGAAATTCTACTAGGATTAAATGTGGCTTTGAAGAATCAGAAGAGCAAAAGGAGGTGAAACAACGAAGATGTGGTCATTGTCAACAATTGGGTCTTTATAGAACGGGTTGTCAATTATTGATAAGTTCAACTTAGTTTTCTTTCTTTACTGGAAGATGTTTTACTATCTTGAAATATCACTATGGTTAGAGATGTTTTATTATCTTGAAATATCACTAATTAATTTTTTTTCTTCCTTTCATTACTAGAAGCAAAAGAGATAGTTTGCATGGATATTTTGGGTGCAAGAGCAAAGAGGTAGTTTGGAAAAGATTATGTGGTTATATGGTTCTTGAAGTAGATTGTGTCTATTTGCTTGTATGGGCTAATTATTGGTGTTAAATGATGTGGTTATTTTAAGAAGTGTATTTGGTGTTTGGACTAATTGATTGGAAAATATTGTATTTTGGTTATTTGATGTTAGTGAACTTTTTAGTGTCCGGAATTGATATTTTTGGTTGTATGGATTATTTGATGTTAGTGAAGTTTCAAGTGTATTGGAAAAGGTTGTATTGTGTTTGTGGTTGTATTTTGGTGAATGGAGGTACAAATTTGCTTCTTACAGCTTTGTTCACTTGTTCTCACTCAACAAACTAGTAACGTCGATGCTTGTTATAAAATGGTAATGTCGATACTTATTATATTTATTCAGGCAAGTACATCAGTTCATATGTGAACATCTTTAGGTTATTTTATTAGATTAATGTTTGTAAGTATTTTCAGACTGATTTTATCATTCCTTCATATTCCTTCTAAATCGATCGAAGCAACTTTTGTTTTAGATACTATGAGTTGTCATTTGGATGGAATTTGAGAGTTGAGGATGGTGATTTTCGATATATTTAAGGGTTATAACAGTTAATTAGTAGAAGCTCTTCCACTAATTTATATGTTTTTTAGTCTTTGCTTTGATCTTGTACAGGTTGAATAAATGAGAAGCCCCAAATGAGTGATGATTGAAATTTTTTCATTACTCCTTGTGAGCAACAAAGTGAGCTCAATTATTCCTCCATAAAACAACAAAGAGCAAAACTTCTAACAAAAATCTCAAAATCAAGAAGATTGTTAGACAACATCCTCAACAACTCAATTTTTTCATTTAGATTTCTATTCATCCCAAACAACACCATGATCACAAATATAAACTCAAATTACAATGGGAACTTACATTTTCCATAATTATAAAGTGGAATTACAAGAATATTAACAAAATTACAATTAAAATATTTGATTTACCATGAAATATCACTAATTAATTTTTTTCTTCCTTTCATTACTAGAAGCAAAAGAGATAGTTTTCATGGATATTTTGGGTGCAAGAGCAAAGAGGTAGTTTGGAAAAGATTATGTGGTTATATGGTTCTTGAAGTAGATTGTGTCTATTTGCTTGTATGGGCTAATTATTGGTGTTAAATGATGTGGTTATTTTAAGAAGTGTATTTGGTGTTTGGACTAATTGATTGGAAAATATTGTATTTTGGTTATTTGATGTTAGTGAACTTTTTAGTGTGCGGAATTGATATTTTTGGTTGTATGGATTATTTGATGTTAGTGAAGTTTCAAGTGTATTGGAAAAGGTTGTATTGTGTTTGTGGTTGTATTTTGGTGAATGGAGGTACAAATTTGCTTCTTACAGCTTTGTTCACTTGTTCTCACTCAACAAACTAGTAACGTCGATGTTTGTTATAAAATGGTAATGTCGATACTTATTATATTTATTCGAGGCAAGTACATCAGTTCATATGTGAACATCTTTAGGTTATTTTATTAGATTAATGTTTGTAAGTATTTTGGGACTGATTTTATCATTCCTTCATATTCCTTCTAAATCGGTCGAAGCAACTTTTGTTTTAGATACTATGAGTTGTCATTTGGATGGAATTTGAGAGTTGAGGATGGTGATTTTCGATATATTTAAGGGTTATAGCAGTTAATTAGTAGAAGCTCTTCCACTAATTTATATGTTTTTAGTCTTTGCTTTGATCTTGTGCAGGTTGAATAAATGAGAAGCCCCAAATGAGTGATGATTGAAATTTTTCATTACTCCTTGTGAGCGACAAAGTGAGCTCAATTATTCCTCCATAAAACAACAAAGAGCAAAACGTCTAACAAAAATCTCAAAATCAAGAAGATTGTTAGACAACATCCTCAACAACTCAATTTTTTCATTTAGATTTCTATTCATCCCAAACAACACCATGATCACAAATATAAACTCAAATTACAATGGGAACTTACATTTTCCATAATTATAAAGTGGAATTACAAGAATATTAACAAAATTACAATTAAAATATTTGATTTACCATGAAATAAACACAAATTCCATGTGTAAAAATGAAATTACAAGATATCTTCTTCCTCCACTCTCATCCTCATCTAACTCACCACCGAATGCACCAAAACTTTCAAAACTACATCAACGCCAATCAAAACCTCAGCACCAAAATCTTAACTGTAAATTCCCCAAATCCTACCATTAATTTCAGGTAAGAATACATCAACGCTCTCAAGGGTATGTGGCGGTCGACGAAAATACAAGGGCAGACCTCCGAGATTTATGACGAGGGACATATCTGAGGGCCTTCAACGGCGATGGTCCGGGGTCAAAATGACCGGCAATGGGCGAGGAGAAGAGGGAGAGAGAGAGAGAGGGTGGTGGTCACGAGGAGAAGTAAGTGACTCGGAGGTGAGAGAGCAGGAGAGAGCGGGGAGAGAGAGAATGAGATCTGAGAGGGGAGAGAGTGGGATGAGATGAGAGAGTGTTCTTCTCATTAATGATGGCACTCACCACTTCTCACATGCTAGGGTTTTACAAAATTGTCTTACCTAACCAGTTTCAATCAAAATCGGATGAAGGGCTCCTATCATGCCACATCACTACTATAAAATGGGTATGCTTGGTACCAAGCATACCTATTTTCTCATATATATATATATATATATATATATATATATATATATATATATATATATATATATATATATATATATATATATATATATATATATATATATATATATTTAGTAGAATAATTTCTGTACTAATATTGTATAGTGTTTAGACCAGCTTATTAATAAATGTCAATTGAGTGTGGGTATGATGTTTGTGAGTGGGAGCTCATTTTAGTAAATGAGCCTTGTATCATATTATAATCCTAAATATATATATATATATATATATATATATATATATATATATATATATATATATATATATATATATATATATATATATATATATATATATATATATATA
The DNA here is from genome assembly GCA_012295165.1 of Asparagus setaceus. Classification (NCBI taxonomy): domain Eukaryota; kingdom Viridiplantae; phylum Streptophyta; class Magnoliopsida; order Asparagales; family Asparagaceae; genus Asparagus; species Asparagus setaceus. Next base: position 19,109,450 of record CM022710.1, read on the forward strand.
TATATATATATATATATATATATATATATATATATATATATATATATATATATATATATATATATATATAGAGAGAGAGAGAGAGAGAGAGAGAGAGAGAGAGACAAGTCATATGAACTTAAGTTCATAATGAATAATAGTGTGATTTTTCTATCACTATGCTATAGGATAAGTGAAAGATATAAAACCAGCTTTGAGATTTGTGCATCACAAATCTAAAGACAAATGAGTGAATAAAAGTTGGTAATACTATCATCTCTTAAGTCATAAAACTTTCTCTATATATATATATATATATATATATATATATATATATATATATATATATATATATATATATATATATATATATATATATATATATATATATATATATATATATATATATATATATATATATATATATATATATATATATATATATGCTTGATACAAGTTCTTCCATATTGCTCTATATATATGTATATGTATATATATAGGAGAAAAATATAGGCACTTAATTGAGAAGCACAAATGTCTTATTAGTGAGGTGGTTCATTCTCATCCACTCATTTAAATGGGGGAATGAATCACCTCACTATCAAGCTGATAGGAACTAAATATGAACATAAGTTGCAAGTATACAACTATCAAGTTATAGTATAAAAAGTTATCGATCCCACGAGGAAGGTGTTGTGGGAGTCAACTAAAATTGGTTCTTATATTGTGTATGTGACAATTAGGAGTGTGATAAAAAATGATTGATTGTGGAGAGATATGGAAGTGTTTGTGAATATGTGCAAATAAAATCAAAACAAGATTGAGAGAGGAGAAAGAATGATGAATAAAATAAAGTAAAATAAAACAAACAAATGAAAGAAAAATCAAGAATAAAGAGGAAAATTAAGAAAGTAAAGATGGAGGATTCAATTAAAGATATGAGGAATCTAGAATTGAATTCACTAACTAATCTCACTTAAAAATATGACATATTGTATTTTGGTTATTTGATGTTAGTGAACTTTTTAGTGTGCGGAATTGATATTTTTGGTTGTATGGATTATTTGATGTTAGTGAAGTTTCAAGTGTATTGGAAAAGGTTGTATTGTGTTTGTGGTTGTATTTTGGTGAATGGAGGTACAAATTTGCTTCTTACAGTTTGTTCACTTGTTCTCACTCAACAAACTAGTAACGTCGATGTTTGTTATAAAATGGTAATGTCGATACTTATTATATTTATTCAGCAAGTACATCAGTTCATATGTGAACATCTTTAGGTTATTTTATTAGATTAATGTTTGTAAGTATTTTCAGACTGATTTTATCATTCCTTCATATTCCTTCTAAATCGGTCGAAGCAACTTTTGTTTTAGATACTATGAGTTGTCATTTGGATGGAATTTGAGAGTTGAGGATGGTGATTTTCGATATATTTAAGGGTTATAGCAGTTAATTAGTAGAAGCTCTTCCACTAATTTATATGTTTTTAGTCTTTGCTTTGATCTTGTGCAGGTTGAATAAATGAGAAGCCCCAAATGAGTGATGATTGAAATTTTTCATTACTCCTTGTGAACAGACAAAGTGAGCTCAATTATTCCTCCATAAAACAACAAAGAGCAAAACGTCTAACAAAAATCTCAAAATCAAGAAGATTGTTAGACAACATCCTCAACAACTCAATTTTTTCATTTAGATTTCTATTCATCCCAAACAACACCATGATCACAAATATAAACTCAAATTACAATGGGAACTTACATTTTCCATAATTATAAAGTGGAATTACAAGAATATTAACAAAATTACAATTAAAATATTTGATTTACCATGAAATAAACACAAATTCCATGTGTAAAAATGAAATTACAAGATATCTTCTTCCTCCACTCTCATCCTCATCTAACTCACCACCGAATGCACCAAAACTTTCAAAACTACATCAACGCCAATCAAAACCTCAGCACCAAAATCTTAATCAGAATTCCCAAATCCTACCATTAATTTCGTGTAAGAATACATCAACGCCTCAAGGGTATGTGGCGGTCGGCGAAAATACAAAGGGCGGAACCTCAGATTTATGACGAGGGACATATCTGAGGGCCTTCAACGGCGATGGTCCGGGGTCAAAATGACCGGCAATGGGCGAGGAGAAGAGGGGAGAGAGAGAGAGAGAGAGAGAGGGTGGTGGTGCAGGAGAAGTAGGCGGCTCGGAGGTGAGAGAGAAACAGAGAGAGACGGGGAGAGACAGAGAATGAGATCTGAGAGGGGGAGAGAGAGTGGGATGAGATGAGAGAGTGTTCTTCTCATTAATGATGGCAGCTCACCACTTCTCACATGCTAGGGGTTTTTTTTACAAAATTGTCTTACCTAACCCAGTTTCAATCAAAATCAGATGAAGGGCTCCTATCATGCCACATCACTACCAAGTAAAATGGGTATGCTTGGTACCAAGCATACCTATTTTCTCATATATATATATATATATATATATATATATATATATATATATATATATATATATATATATATATATATATATATATATGGAAAAAAAGAATATGAGGTGGCGGCTCATTTAGTAGAATGAGCTACCTACTAATGTGTATAGTGTTTAGACCCACTTAGTGGTCATGTCAATTGAGTGTGGGGTATGATGTTTGTGAGTGGGAGCTCATTTTGTAAATGAGCCTCAACCATTCTAATCCCTAATATATATATATATATATATATATATATATATATATATATATATATATATATATATATATATATATATATATATATATATATATATATATATATATATATATATATATATATATATATATATATATATATATATATATAGAGAGAGAGAGAGAGAGCCTTATGAGTTATGATAGTGGTGCAATTTTTCAACCACTCATCTTGCTTGGGATCCTGAAGAAAGAAGTCTCAATTTGAGATTTGTGCATCACAAATCTCAAGACAAGATAGGAATAAAAAAGTGCACCACTATTCATTATGAACTTAGTTCATATAAATTTGCTTATATATATATATATATATATATATATATATATATATATATATATATATATATATATATATATATATATATATATATATATATATATATATATATATATATATATATATATATATATATATATATATATATATATATATATATATATGCTTGATACAAGTTCTTCCATATTGCTCTATATATATGTATATGTATATATATAGGAGAAAAATATAGGCACTTGGTACAGCTAAATATCTTTGGTAGTGAGGTGGTTCATTCTCATCCACTCATTTAAATGGGGAATGAATCACCTCACTATCAAGCTGATAAAACTAAATATGAACATAAGTTGCAAGTATACAACTATCAGTTATAGTATAAAAGTTATCGATCCCACGAGGAAGGTGTTGTAGGAGTCAACTAAAATTGGTTCTTATATTGTGTATGTGACAATTAGGAGTGTGATAAAAATGATTGATTGTGGAGAGATATGGAGAGTGTTTGTGAATATGTGCAAATAAAATCAAAACAAGATTGAGAGAGGAGAAAGAATGATGAATAAAATAAAGTAAAATAAAACAAACAAATGAAAGAAAAATCAAGAATAAAGAGGAAAATTAAGAAAGTAAAGATGGAGGATTCAATTAAAGATATGAGGAATCTAGAATTGAATTCACTAACTAATCTCACTTAAAAATATGACATATTCTCTTATTATCACATTTTACTTTAGATTTATTAAGCGTAGACTATCAAACCACTTAAGGAAAGCATAACCTATCAAATTATCATCCAAGTAAAATTAATACTCATGAAAAGAACAACAACTAAATAGTAATTCTAGAATTCATAAGCATAACCTATCAAACTACTTAAGATAAGCATAGCTTATCAAATTCTTCTTCTACCAATTAGTTCTCTAGTTGATTATCCTAAACATGATCATGTTGAGAAAATTTGAGAATGTAAAATTGAATCTATTCTATTTGAAGAATAATGAATACAATCTCTCGAATGCAATCTCTCTCTCTCTAGCGACTTAGATAAAAGAAATTACAAATTCCTCGATCGGTTGCCCGATTTACAAAGAGAGAAGGATCAGCGGAGAACCTTCCCTTTATTTAATCTGGGTTCTTCACGGTAGCGGTGGGAGCTTGAATCTTGTATCCCGTTGACGATCCGACCGCCTTGACTCGACGAGGTTGAAAAATAACTTCGCGGAGCAAGTTTAGAACTTGACGAGTTAAGAACTCTTTGATAGAGTTGATTTTAGAAAAGGATTATTAATCCTTTTAGCCAAGAATGGCGGAGAAGAACTTGTGCAAGTTTGAAACTATAATCGAGTTGAACTCTCTAGGAGAGTTGATGCCAGCAAAGGAGATCTTCGGTAAAACCTCAATATCTCCAAATCTAACCGGTAGAAATCAATCTCCACCGTTCAGAATTAAGAACGATGAGTGTTGAGGCTGCCCTCCAAGTTTCACTCCGATCAGACCACGGATGAAGGTCCGATTGTCACGCCGATCACAGCTGCACAGAAGAAACCGTTCTCTGCACAATTGGCTTCGGTAAAATCTCAATATCTCCAAATCCAACCGGTAGAAATCAATATCCACCGTTCAGAATTAGGAACGATGAGTGTTGAGGCTGCCCTCAAGTTTCACTCCGATCAGACCACGGATGAAGGTCCGATTGTCACGCCGATCACAGCTGCACAGAAGAAACCGTTCTCTGCACAATTGGCTTCGGTAAAATCTCAATATCTCCAAATCTAACCGGTAGAAATCAATATCCACCGTTCAGAATTAAGAACGATGAGTGTTGAGGCTGCCCTCCAAGTTTCACTCCGATCAGACCACGGATGAAGGTCCGATTGTCACGCCGATCACAGCTGCACAGAAGAAACCGTTCTCTGCACAATTGGCTTCGGTAAAATCTCAATATCTCCAAATCTAACCGGTAGAAATCAATCTCCACCGTTCAGAATTAGGAACGATGAGTGTTGAGGCTGCCCTCAAGTTTCACTCCGATCAGACCACGGATGAAGGTCCGATTGTCACGCCGATCACAGCTGCACAGAAGAAACCGTTCTCTGCACAATTGGCTTCGGTAAAATCTCAATATCTCCAAATCCAACCGGTAGAAATCAATCTCCACCGTTCAGAATTAGGAACGATGAGTGTTGAGGCTGCCCTCAAGTTTCACTCCGATCAGACCACGGATGAAGGTCCGATTGTCACGCCGATCACAGCTGCACAGAAGAAACCGTTCTCTGCACAATTGGCTTCGGTAAAATCTCAATATCTCCAAATCTAACCGGTAGAAATCAATATCCACCGTTCAGAATTAGGAACGATGAGTGTTGAGGCTGCCCTCAAGTTTCACTCCGATCAGACCACGGATGAAGGTCCGATTGTCACGCCGATCACAGCTGCACAGAAGAAACCGTTCTCTGCACAATTGGCTTCGGTAAAATCTCAATATCTCCAAATCTAACCGGTAGAAATCAATATCCACCGTTCAGAATTAGGAACGATGAGTGTTGAGGCTGCCCTCCAAGTTTCACTCCGATCAGACCACGGATGAAGGTCCGATTGTCACGCCGATCACAGCTGCACAGAAGAAACCGTTCTCTGCACAATTGGCTTCGGTAAAATCTCAATATCTCCAAATCTAACCGGTAGAAATCAATATCCACCGTTCAGAATTAAGAACGATGAGTGTTGAGGCTGCCCTCAAGTTTCACTCCGATCAGACCACGGATGAAGGTCCGATTGTCACGCCGATCACAGCTGCACAGAAGAAACCGTTCTCTGCACAATTGGCTTCGGTAAAATCTCAATATCTCCAAATCTAACCGGTAGAAATCAATCTCCACCGTTCAGAATTAAGAACGATGAGTGTTGAGGCTGCCCTCCAAGTTTCACTCCGATCAGACCACGGATGAAGGTCCGATTGTCACGCCGATCACAGCTGCACAGAAGAAACCGTTCTCTGCACAATTGGCTTCGGTAAAATCTCAATATCTCCAAATCTAACCGGTAGAAATCAATATCCACCGTTCAGAATTAAGAACGATGAGTGTTGAGGCTGCCCTCCAAGTTTCACTCCGATCAGACCACGGATGAAGGTCCGATCTTCCAGATCACAGTTAGCATGAAACTATTCTCTCCTTTTTTAGTTCTCCGGCCAAACCCTTTCAACCCTCCCCATTTGGCTGTGAAAACCCCCATTTATATGGATTAAAGGGTGTAACCACCCCTAAAATTACTCCATAATGGGGTTTAGTGAGTGTAACCACCCCTTAAATCTCTCAAACGGTTGAGGAACCGTTCAACTCATGTTTGAATGAGTCAAAGCGTGAAGTTAGCGTTCAGAGCAAGCGTCTACTGCATTATAGGAGCAGGGATAGACCCGCCATATTTTAACTGGGCCGGGGTTGGAAACTGCGTTTTGAGCCGAGCGGGCCATGTGCTCCGCGTTTTGAATTAAGCAGCGGGGTATGCTTCCAGCGTTTTAGGCTTGAGCGCGCCGCTCCGTTTTGAATTAAGCAGCGGGCCATGTGCTCTCAGCGTTTTGAGCTTCCGAGCGGAGTATTGCCCGCGTTTTAAAAGCGAGCGGGCAGTATGCTCGCGTTTTGAATTGAAGCTTGAGCCATGTGCTTTCGCGTTTTAAGCCGAGCAGCGGGCCATATGCTCGCATTTTGAAAGCTTGGCAGAGCGTCAGCGTTTTGAATTGAGCGGGGGTGAGGCATTTTGCTTTGAAGAGATCAATACTTATGATCTCTACAAGGTGTCAGTAATCCTTGTACTCTGGAGACATTAACCGATTCTCCTTTGTTGTCGTGAAAGTCGTCGAACCATAACATTCATTGATAGTGTTTAGCGGATATTACATCTTGATGAAATTTTTTACGACCTCTGGATCATTTTAAGCACAAGAGAATGATTCACAAAATATAAAAGAAATTAAACTAGTTTCATACAATTCTAGAATTCCTACAAGATTTTAGTTCCACATTATTGAATTAAAAACAAAATAAAAACTAGAGAGTAAGAATGAGGAATTAATTACAAAAGAAAAATAAAAACAAAGAAGCAAAATCTAAACTATGAACATAAAAATAAATCTAAATTACAAAAGTAAAAGAGCATAAAAGTAAATCTAACTATGTAAGAAAATAAATATATACTACAAAATAAAAATACCAGAAAGTAAAGACATAAAAGTAAATCTACTCTACAAAGCATTAAAATAAATCTACTCTACTAAAAGAAAAATAAAAGAAAAAATACTACAAGGAAAATAAAAGAGAAAAGAAAAACTTACATTCAAGAGGGTTTTAGTCTCTTGAAGAAGGCAAATTTTTTATCTTGATCTTCATCTTCATCTCATCTTCATCTTCATGATCAAATAAAGAGAAGACAAGAAAAATATGAAGAGGTGAAAAAATTCTTTTTTAATTGTAATAAAAAGTTATAAATTTGAAAGGTCTTCTCAATTAAGAGTAACCCTCCTCTCCAAATGGAGTTTTTATAAAATTTTTCACACTTAAACCCCTCACTCTCTACCCCTATTTATAGCCTACAATAATGAAGGAGAACCCTTGGATGAAACTTGGCAACAAAGGATTTAAAATCCAGCCATAAATCTGTTTTACGCCATTCCTGTCGGTTGACCATCGGTTGGTAAGCCGATGATCGGTTGGTAAACCATTGAATGCTTGGCGATTTTGATTTTTTGTGATTTCTTAACCCGATTTCTTCATGGATCCTTGAGCTTTTTTGGGCCTTCTTTTATCTTCATATTTGGGCTTCAATAAATGGTAAAAATCAGGGAGTTTGAGTCTTTTAGGCTTTTATTCATTATTTCTTTATTAACACAAATTAAGATAAAACACATTTATTAGTGATATTTTTATTTAAATGAAATAGATAATAAGGGTATAACAAGCAATAAAATGTGATTAACACAAGCACAAAACTTGTGCTTGGTACCAAGTTCCTCTATATATATATATATATATATATATATATATATATATATATATATATATATATATATATATATATATATATATATATATATATATATATATATATATATATATATAAACAAACTCCTATAAACTTAAGTTGATAGGAGGAGTGTCCTGACTTTTATATCCATTGATCTTGTCTTGGGATCAGTGAAATCAAGATATGCCTGAGATATCAAAGGTGGGCTTTATATCTTTCACGGATCCCAAGGCAACATCAATAGATAGAAAAGTTGGTGGATGACTATTCCCTATCAACTTAAGTTTATAGGAGCCTTGCTCTATATATATATATATGTGTGTGTATTGTGTGTCTTGTGGCATGTATGAGATATATCCTCCTTTATATAGTAAAGAAATGGTAAATTATCCTAGATGCATTATAAAATACCATGTGTATAAAAGCGTGCCAAGTGTTAAATCCTAATAAAAAATATCATATATCCTCTATCCTATTAGAAAATGACATGTGTACAACTAATTCCATCTTTGAAGAATTCTTATCAAATTAAAACTATTCATGTTCATAATTAGAAAATGTACCCATAAAAATTAGAACACTTTAATAATCAAATCTTTGTTAATTCTAATCAAGTCATAACAATTTATAATTAAAAAATTCAAAAAATTATCATAGAGCCCTTCTTATTTTTTAAGGAGTGAATTCAATAAACAGCCCATATCTTTGTGAATTTAGCACTAAACCCCCAAAATATTTGAAACTCAGAAAACCCCAAAATGTTTAATGTTTTTGCACTTAACCTCCATAAATGGGGTTATCATATATATTTTTGACAAAATTAACCCTCAAGACCATTATATACCCCTCAAATCATTTGTATTTGCATGTTAACCCATAAAATAATAAATAATTATTAAAAATATAAAAATTACAAATAGCTTCCTAAAAATCTAAAATCACAAACAATAATTAGAAAAATTTGAAGGATACAAACAATTTCCTTTGAATTACTAAAATTATAGAAAACTTCCAAACAAATTAGGATATCACAAACAAACCCTTGCAAATTTAAAAATTATATATAACCCTAGAAAATCTGAAATTAAAAACAAAACCCTAAATATGTAAATATTGCAAAAGACCCTAAAATTCTAAAATTATACATGACCCCCAAAAATTTATAAATTACAAAGAACTCCTAGAAAAAAATAAAAACTACAAACACCCAGGAAAACTCTAAAATTACAAACAACTCCTCAAAAATTGAAAATTTGAAATAAACACACGAAAAATATGAGAATTACAAAAACTCATAAAAATAACAAATGACAAATAGCATAATGGAAAAACTAAAATTGTAAATAGCAGCCTAAAAATAAATAATTTGCAAATAGACCCTTTAAATTAAAAAAATACAAAGAACCCAAAAAACCTAAAATTTTAAAAGTTACAAGCAACCCCCAAAAATCTAAATTTACAAACACACCCTTTTAAAATTTCTACGCCATTCCCATCGGTTGACCAATCGGTTGGTAGATATTGTCGGTTGTAAGGTGATGGATGTAACGGTTTGATTTTTTTGTGATTTCTTAACGATTTCTTCATGGATCCTTGAGCTTTTTGGGCCTTCTTTTATCTTCATATTTGGGCTTCAATAAATGGTAAAAATCGGGGAGTTTGAGTCTTTTAGGCTTTTATTCATTATTTCTTTATTAACTTACAAATTAAGATAAAACACATTTATTAGTGATATTTTTATTTAAATGAAATAGATAATAAGGGTATAACAAGCAATAAAATGTGATTAACACAAGCACAAAAACTTGTGCTTGGTACCAAGTTCCTCTATATATATATATATATATATATATATATATATATATATATATATATATATATATATATATATATATATATATATATATATATATATATATATATATATATATATATATATAGAGCAAGGCTCCTATAAACTTAAGTTGATAGGGAGGAGTGTCCACCAACTTTTATATCCATTGATCTTGTCTTGGGATCCGTGAAATCAAGATATGCACAGATATCAAAGGTGGGCTTTATATCTTTCACGGATCCCAAGGCAACATCAATAGATAGAAAAGTTGGTGGATGACTATTCCCTATCAACTTAAGTTTATAGGAGCCTTGCTCTCTATATATATATGTGTGTGTGTGTGTCTTGTATGTAGCGCAGATATATCCTCCTTTATATAGTAAAGAGAAATGGTAAATTATCCCTAGATGCATTATAAAATACCATGTGTATAAAAACGTGCCAAGTGTTAAATCCCTAATAAAAAAATATCATATATCCCTCTATCCTATTAGAAAATGACATGTGTACAACTAATTCCATCTTTGAAGAATTCTTATCAAATTAAAACTATTCATGTTCATAATTAGAAAATGTACCCATAAAAATTAGAACACTTTAATAATCAAATCTTTGTTAATTCTAATCAAGTCATAACAATTTATAATTAAAAAATTCAAAAAATTATCATAGAGCCCTTCTTATTTTTTAAGGAGTGAATTCAATAAACAGCCCATATCTTTGTGAATTTAGCACTAAACCCCCAAAATATTTGAAACTCCTGAGAAAACCCCAAAATGTTTAATGTTTTTGCACTTAACCTCCATAAATGGGGTTATCATATATATTTTTGACAAAATTAACCCTCAAGACCATTATATACCCCTCAAATCATTTGTATTTGCATGTTAACCCATAAAATAATAAATAATTATTAAAAATATAAAAATTACAAATAGCTTCCTAAAAATCTAAAATCACAAACAATAATTAGAAAAATTTGAAGGATACAAACAATTTCCTTTGAATTACTAAAATTATAGAAAACTTCCAAACAAATTAGGATATCACAAACAAACCCTTGCAAATTTAAAAATTATATATAACCCTAGAAAATCTGAAATTAAAAACAAAACCCTAAATATGTAAATATTGCAAAAGACCCTAAAATTCTAAAATTATACATGACCCCAAAAATTTATAAATTACAAAGAACTCCTAGAAAAAATAAAAACTACAAACACCCAGGAAAACTCTAAAATTACAAACAACTCCTCAAAAATTGAAAAGCTGAAATAAACACCTGAAAAATATGAGAATTACAAAAACTCATAAAAATAACAAATGACAAATAGCATAATGGAAAAACTAAAATTGTAAATAGCAGCCTAAAAATAAATAGTTTGCAAATAGACCCTTTAAATTAAAAAAATACAAAGAACCCAAAAACCTAAAATTTTAAAAGTTACAAGCAACCCCAAAAATCTAAATTTACAAACACACCCTTTTAAAATTTAAAAATTATAAAAACCACTTAAAAATCTAAATATTACAAACAAACCTCTCAAAAATTTTAAAAAAAATTATAAACATCCATAATTAGGAGTTTTCTGCCAGAAGTTATTGGGGATTAAGTGACAAAGCATAAAACTTATTAGAATTTCCTCCAAAATGTATTGGAGGGTATTTTGGTCATTTAACTGTACATAAACTAATGATGTTAATTTTGAGGGTTTTTGTCAAAAGATATTAGGGCTTATTCAGAGTTTCAAAGATATTGGAGATTTAGTTCCAAACACAGAAACTGATTTGTGGTTTATTGAAATTTTCCCATATTTTAGTTTGGAAAAATTGTGTCAAGGCCCCCCAAAAAAAAATGAATGTGGCCCAGGCCCCCAATTATTTCCCTTGCTTTTCAGCCCCAGAAGAGCCCCAAAATTGTGTTTCAGCCCCTTTTCACCCTCTCCTATAAAGTAACCCAGCAAAGTTTCGAAAATACCCCTTTATCTTCTTCTTCTCCTCCTCCTCCTCTGTGTCTTTCTCCTCCTCCTCCTCCTCCTCTGTGTCTTTCTCCTCCTCCTCCTCCTCCTCCTCTCCCTAACCTACTTTCATCCTCTCTCTCCCTCTTACTCCTCGGCCCTCGACCATCATCTCCCTTCCATCATCTCCCTCTCAGCCTCCCCTGCTTGACGAACGAACCATCATCTCCCTAACTGCTGCTTTCTCCTCTTCTTCTCTCCTCCTCCTCTCCTCTAACCCTAGTTTCCTCATCTCTCTCCCCCTCTTACTCCTCTTGCCCTCGACTCATAGTCTCCCTCTCCGCCTCCCCATTAGCTACCAGAGGCAGTCATCTCGGGCAAGCGAGAAGGCTTAGAGAATGAGGAGAGCGATCGGTAAGATAAAAAAATATCATATATCCTCTATCCTATTAGAAAATGACATGTGTACAACTAATTCCATCTTTCAAGAATTTTATCAAATTAAAACTATTCATGTTCATAATTAGAAAATGTACCCATAAAAATTAGAACACTTTAATAATCAAATCTTTGTTAATTCTAATCAAGTCATAACAATTTATAATTAAAAAATTCAAAAAATTATCATAGAGCCCTTCTATTTTTTAAGGAGTGAATTCAATAAACCGCCCATATCTTTGTGAATTTAGCACTAAACCCCCAAAATATTTGAAACTCCAGAAAACCCCAAAATGTTTAATGTTTTTGCACTTAACCTCCATAAATGGGGTTATCATATATATTTTTGACAAAATTAACCCTCAAGACCATTATATACCCCTCAAATCATTTGTATTTGCATGTTAACCCATAAAATAATAAATAATTATTAAAAATATAAAAATTACAAATAGCTTCCTAAAAATCTAAAATCACAAACAATACGTGAGAAAAATTTGAAGGATACAAACAATTTCCTTTGAATTACTAAAATTATAGAAAACTTCCAAACAAATTAGGATATCACAAACAAACCCTTGCAAATTTAAAAATTATATATAACCCTAGAAAATCTGAAATTAAAAACAAAACCCCTAAATATGTAAATATTGCAAAAGACCCTAAAATTCTAAAATTATACATGACCCCCAAAAATTTATAAATTACAAAGAACTCCTAGAAAAAAATAAAAACTACAAACACCCAGGAAAACTCTAAAATTACAAACAACTCCTCAAAAAATTGAAAAGCTGAAATAAACACCTGAAAAATATGAGAATTACAAAAACTCATAAAAATAACAAATGACAAATAGCATAATGGAAAAACTAAAATTGTAAATAGTCACTTAAAAATAAATAGTTTGCAAATAGACCCTTTAAATTAAAAAAATACAAAGAACCCAAAAACCTAAAATTTTAAAAGTTACAAGCAACCCCAAAATCTAAATTTACAAACACACCCTTTTAAAATTTAAAAATTATAAAAACCACTTAAAAATCTAAATATTACAAACAAACCTCTCAAAATTTTAAAAAATTATAAACATCCATAATTAGGAGTTTTACTTGAAGTTATTGGGGATTAAGTGACAAAGCATAAAACTTATTAGAATTTCCTCCAAAATGTATTGAGGGTATTTTGGTCATTTAACTGTACATAAACTAATGATGTTAATTTTGAGGGTTTTTGTCAAAAGATATTAGGGCTTATTCAGAGTTTCAAAGATATTGGAGATTTAGTTCCAAACGCAGCCGATTTGTGGTTTATTGAAATTTTCCCATATTTTAGTTTGGAAAAATTGTGTCAAGGCCCCAAAAAAATGAATGTGGCCCAGTTCCCAATTATTTCTGCCAATTCTTTATATTCCCAATAGTTTTTCACTTTTCATCTTCCTATAAAGTAACCATTAAAGTTTGAAAATGCCTTTATCTTCTTCTTCTCCTCCTCCTCCTCTGTGTCTTTCTCCTCCTCCTCTCCCCTAACTGTTTCTTTCTCCTCTTCTTCTCTCCTCCTCCTCTCCCCTAACCCTACTTTCATCCTCTCTCTCCCTCTTACTCCTCTGGCCCTCGACCATGCCTCTCCCTTTCATGTCTCCTCTCGCGCCTCCCCTGTGCCACCGAACCCACCATCATCTCCCTAGCTGCTGCTTTCTCCTCTTCTTCTCTCCTCCTCCTCTCCTCTAACCCTAGTTTCCTCATCTCTCTCCCCCTCTTACTCCTCTTGCCCTCGACTCCGCCGTCTCCCTCTCCCGCCTCCCCATTCGCTACCACAGAGCCGTCATCTCGGGCAAGCAGAGAAGCAGAGAATGAGGAGAGCGATGGTAAGATGGATGGAAAGCATGAACAAGTAGGAGAGAAGGATGGGCAGTTGAACTTATCAAGATGAAATCCATGGTGATAGGAGCTAAAGAGAGATGTACATCGAGATTGGGAAGTGGTATGGATGGATTTGTTGATGAGCGTGGTCTATAAAGTAGAAGATGGTGGGAGATGAATGTTAGGGTTAGAGCTCGTATCTGGTCTTTGATGAAATACCAAAGAGAGCGTGAATTCTTAGAATGTGATAGTTACAAGTGGGTGTACAAAGAAAATGTTATAGAGATATTAAAATGTGAATGTAAAGCGATCAAAGCGTGAAATGCTTGTTATATTGGCTATAAGAATGTAAGATTAATCAATACAAAGTACATGTTTATCGTATATTGGCTATTCATTTTCATGTTAACTATCTCCGTTTGTTGTTAACTTTCACTTAAAAATGTTAACTTTTGGTTTTCATGTTAATTTTCAGCGAAGACGTTAACTATTACCGTTTGATGTTAACTTTTACTAGAACATGTTAACTTTCACTAGAAAGTTAACATGTTGAATGAAAGTTAACCTATCACGAATGAAAGTTAACATGTTGGGATGAAGGCTACCTATCACGAATGCAAGTTAACATGTTCGGCTGAAAGTTAACATGTTACGTTGAAAGTTAACATGTTAAGATATAAGTTAACAATGTTAACTTTTATAGTTCTTATTACATTCATTGTATTTTTTACGTCATATATTCCATTATTTTTCCTCTACAACATATATTTACGGGTTATTTAAAATCTTACATGATTATTTAAAGATAGAGGAAAACCCATTAGTCAATATTTTTATCTGAAAGTTAACATGTTCGGCTGAAAGTTAACCTATACGAATGAAAGTTAACCTATACGAATGAAAGTTAACATGCTCGGCTAAAAGTTAACATGTTACGTTGAAAGTTAACATGTTAAGATGAAAGTTAACAATGTTAACCTTTATAGTTCTTATTGCATTCCTTATATTTTTTCGTCATATATTCCATAATTTTTCTCTACAACATATATTTACGGTTTCACCTTAATTCTTACATGATTATTTAAAGATAGAGGAAAATCCATTAGTCAATATTTTCATCGAGAAGTTAACATGTTAGGCTGAAAGTTAATCTTCACAACTCGTGACACTTCCCATATAAATCAATCAATGCATTAAAAAATGATGACCTCTCCTCAAACCCCGCCTTCACACCATGCTCCTCTCCATCAAGTATGCACGACTTGTAATATTATGACAAACTTGACTTTCAGCGGAGCATGGTGTGAAGGCTGGGTTTGAGGAGAGGTCATCATTTTTTAATGCATTGATTGATTTGTATGGGAAGTGTCACGAGTTGTGAAGGTTAACTTTCAGCCTAACATGTTAACTTTCTGTTGAACAAGTTGACTAATGGGTTTTCCTATTATCTTTCAAATAATCATGTAAGAATTAAGGTGAAACTGGTAAATATATGTTGTAGAGAAAATATTATGGAATATATGACGTAAAAAATACAAGGAATGCAATAAGAACTATAAAGTTAACATTGTTAACTTTCATCTTAACATGTTAACTTTCAACGTAACATGTTAACTTTCAGCCGAGCATGTTAACTTTCATTCGTATAGGTTAACTTTCATTCGTATAGGTTAACTTTCAGCCGAACATGTTAACTTTCAGATAAAAATATTGACTAATGGGTTTTCCTGTTATCTTTTAAATAATCATGTAAGATTTTAGCTGAACCTGGTAAATATATGTTGTAGAGGAAAAATAATGGAATATATGACGTAAAAAATACAATGAATGTAATAAGAACTATAAAAGTTAACATTGTTAACTTATATCTTAACATGTTAACTTTCAACGTAACATGTTAACTTTCACCAACATGTTAACTTTCATTCGTATAGGTTAACTTTCACCAACATGTTAACTTTCATTCGTATAGGTTAACTTTCATCCGAACATGTTAACTTTCTAGTGAAAGTTAACATGTTCTAGTAAAAGTTAACATCAAACGGTAATAGTTAACGTCTTCCGCTGAAAGTTAACATGAAAACCCAAAAGTTAATATTTTTAAGTGAAAGTTAACAACAAATGGAGATAGTTAACATGAAAATGAATAGCCAATATACGATAAACATATACTTTGTATTGATTAACCTTACATTCTTATAGCCAATATAACAAGCATTTCACAGTTTGATCAGTTTTACATTCACATTTTAATATCTCTATAATATTTTCTTTATACACGACTTGTAACTATCACATTCTAAGAATTCACGTCTCTCTTTGGTATTTCATCAAAGACCCGAGATACGAGCCCTAACCCTAACATTCATCTCCCACCATCTTCTACGCTCTTATAGACCACGCTTCATCAACAATCCATCCATACCACTTCCCATCTCGATGTACATCTCTTTAGCTCCTATCACCATGGATTTCATCTTGATGAGTTCAATTGTCCATCCTTCTCTCCTCTAACCCTAGTTTCCTCATCTCTCTCTTTCTCCTCTTGCCCTCGACTCGCAGTCTCCTCTCAGCCTCCCCATTAGCTACCACAGAGCCGTCATCTCGGGCAAGCAGAGAAGCAGAGAATGAGGAGAGCGATGGTAAGATGGATGGAAAGCATGAACAAGTAGGAGAGGATGGGCAGTTGAACTTATCAAGATGAAATCCATGGTGATAGGAGCTAAAGAGATGTACATCGAGATTGGGAAGTGGTATGGATGGATTTGTTGATGCGTGGTCTATAAGAGGTAGAAGATGGTGGGAGATGAATGTTAGGGTTAGACTCGTATCTGGTCTTTGATGAAATACCAAAGAGAGGCGTGAATTCTTAGAATGTGATAGTTACAAATTAGTGTACAAAGAAAATGTTATAGAGATATTAAAATGTGAATGTAATAAGAACTATAAAGGTTAACATTGTTAACTTATATCTTAACATGTTAACTTTCAGCGTGACATGTTAACTTTCATTCGTATAGGTTAACTTTCATTCGTATAGGTTAACTTTCATTCGTATAGGTTAACTTTCATTCGTATAGGTTAACTTTCATTCGTATAGGTTAACTTTCATTCGTATAGGTTAACTTTCATTCGTGATAGGTTAACTTTCATTCGTGATAGGTTAACTTTCACCAACATGTTAACTTTCTAGTGAAAGTTAACATGTTGAATGAAAGATAACCTATCTGAATGAAAGTTAACATGTTGGGATGAAGGCTACCTATCACAATGCAAGTTAACATGTTGGTGAGTTAACATGTTACGTTGAAAGTTAACATGTTAAGATATAAGTTAACAATGTTAACTTTTATAGTTCTTATTACATTCATTGTATTTTTTTCGTCATATATTCCATTATTTTTCCTCTACAACATATATTTACGAGGTTATTTAAAATCTTACATGATTATTTAAAGATAGCAGGAAAACCATTAGTCAATATTTTTATCACGAAAGTTAACATGTTCTAGTAAAAGTTAACATCAAACGGTAATAGTTAACGTCTTCCGCTGAAAGTTAACATGAAACCCAAAGTTAATATTTTTAAGTGAAAGTTAACAACAAATGGAGATAGTTAACATGAAAATGAATAGCCAATATACGATAAACATATACTTTGTATTGATTAACCTTACATTCTTATAGCCAATATAACAAGCATTTCACAGCTTGATCGCATTTTACATTCACATTTTAATATCTCTATAATATTTTCTTTATACACCCACTTGTAACTATCACATTCTAAGAATTCACGCTCTCTTTGGTATTTCATCAAAGACCCGAGATGAGCCCTAACCCTAACATTCATCTCCCACCATCTTCTACTTTATAGACCACGCCATCAACAATCCATCCATACCACTTCCCAATCTCGATGTACATCTCTTTAGCTCCTATCACCATGGATTTCATCTTGATGAGTTCAATTGTCCATCCTTCTCTCCTACTTGTTCATGCTTCTCTCCATCCATCTTAATGATCGCCTCTCCTCATTCTCTAAGCCTTCTGCTTGCCCGAGATGACGGCTCTGTGGTAGCTAAAGGGGAGGCTGAGAGGAGACTCATGGGTCGAGGGCAAGAGGAGTAAGAGGGAGAGAGATGAGGAAACTAGGGTTAGGAGAGGAGGAGGAGAGAAGAAGAGGAGAAAGAAACAAGTAGGGAGAGGAGGAGGAGAAGAAGAAGACAAAGGGGTATTTTTAATTGCTGGGTTACTTTATGGGAGAGGGTGAAAGGCTGAAACACAATCTCTTTACTGAAGCAAGGGAAATAATTGCCACATTCACTTTTTGGGGCCTCACACAATTTTTCCTTTTAGTTTTGAATTTTTCTATACATAACCCCCTAATTGTATGCATTTTTAAATTTACCTTCAAGTCATGATAATTGTAAATTTTCCTCCAAATTATTTCAATTCCTCAAATTTATCCATCATTTAACTTTAGTCAAAAAATCCACTGTCTTGACACGGGCTTAATCTTGTATATATATATATATATATATATATATATATATATATATATATATATATATATATATGTTGATGTATATAATCAGTCACTAATCTCGTTCTTGAGCTTAGCTTGAGGTTGGAGATGGCAGGGATCCGCTCCTCCCGAATACCTAGCTCACGAGTTGAGTACATTCTTCCCCACCGGTGAAGCTCGTGAGAGGACGGGGCCTGGCTCCCCGTTGTACCTCCGACGATCAAGTTAGTGTTTTGAGCTTGAGTGGAGAAGAAGATGAACAGTAATTTGTTCTTGTGTGCATCGTGCCCAGGGAGAGAAAAAATGGCTTACCCCTGTATTGAGAATAGCTCCTTTTTGTAGGAATGAGAGAGAGGCGGTTGGTCATTTCGGCATTAGTTTTACACATGTCAGGTTATATGTGGAAAGAGTCACCATTGATTTGATGTGAGGTATGGGGAATGGCTACAAAAGTCACGTGGCCAGCACAGCGCCATCAATTGTGATTTTGACTTGTTATTGGCGTGGGGCTCAAGGCCAACCATTAAAGCAAAAATCTTGTAGCAGCCGTGTGAAATCTGTAAAGCTCCGAGGAATTTATGCGGCCAGTCGACCGCTATGCGAGACTGACGGTGACACTACGTCGGTAGAATCTTGTAACACCAGTTCTGTATGATGCGGCCGAGAATGCGTGAAAGCGACCGATGGAAGGCGAACACAGCTAATGCTAGAGGGAACCGTTTGGTCGGCGATTCATGTGATTGGTTCTGTAACAGCGAGAGGTAAACCTTGTATGGGCAAGCTAACACGTAATAGCCGAACACTTGTAGAGTAGAGATCCCTTCCCGGCGAGTTAGCTTACTTTGGCATGAGATTGGGTTAAATGTCGATTTTCATCTGAGGGATTAATAAAAATCTTTTGAGGTACCAACAATATATATATATATATATATATATATATATATATATATATATATATATATATATATATATATATATATATATATATATATATATATATATATATATATATAGAGCATCCTATGAACTTAAGTTCATAATGAATAGTGGTGCACCAACTTTTTTATCCATTCATCTTGCCTTGAGATTTGTGATGCACAAATCTCAAAGTGGCCTTTATATCTTTCACGGATCCCAAAGCAAGATGAGTGGTTAGAAAAGTTGGTGCATGTAATGCATTAACAAGTTCATGCTATATACTATATATATATATATATATATATATATATATATATATATATATATATATATATATATATATATATATATATATATATATATATATATATATATATATATATATATATATATATATATATATATATATATATATATATATATATAAGTAAGGCTCCTATGAACTTAAGTTCATAATGAATAGTGGTGCACCAACTTTTTTATCCATTCATCTTGCCTTGAGATTTGTGATGCACAAATCTCAAAGTGGCCTTTATATCTTTCACGGATCCCAAAGCAAGATGGAGTGTTGAAAGTTGAGACTGACTTTTAACCTGTCCATAGGAGTCTCATATATTATTATATATATATATATATATATATATATATATATATATATATATATATATATATATATATATATATATATA